>CAUYON010024092.1:0-15519 GCA_963573935.1 Arctocebus calabarensis | reverse complement strand
GGGAGGATGGGTGGAGGGAGGGTGATTGGTGGGATCACACTTACGGTGCATCTTACAAGGGTACAAGTGAAAATTACTAAATGTAGAATATAAATGTCTCCATATAGTAATTAAAAGGCCATGAAGGCTATGTTAAATAGTTTAATGAAAATATTTCAGATTGTATATAAAGTCAGCATATTGTACCCCATGATTGCACCAATGTACACAATTATGATTTAATAAAAATTAAAAAAAAAACTATGAACAAATTCCTATGGACACTGCACATATCTTATTTTGAAGTAAAAAACAAAACTGAAACAAATACAATTCACACCAAAGCATGTGGCCCACGGGCCATAGTTTGAGAAACCCTGAAAGCCAGGTTAGTTCAACAAGGGCTACCGATCTCAGAAGGAAAGACAGGCATCTGTGTCTTCATAGACTGAAATAAAGGGCAACTTGACTACAAGAAACAAGGGATTCAGAAGCCCTAATGTATGTGTGAAACAGCCTCAATAGTTGTTTTCTCTCTGTGGAATTCATGCACTAGAGCCAAGAAAATAAAGTACAGTACAGGATGTGGGCTGCAGACACCCACCTCCAAGCTGCATGGATGGCACATGATTCCTCCACCAATCTCCAGTTTCCAACCTGATACACTTTTAGATCTGAGTGACTCTGGAACAGTGAGGAAGGTGGAGAGGAAAACATTCCAAATCTTGCCTGATACCTTCACTGATAGATCAGGTAGACCCCAGACTCTCTACTCTGTTCTCCCTCCTCTTACCGCTGGTGGAAGCCAGTGAAAAGGCCTCAACACAAAGAGCAGAATAAAGAGGGGAAAAGGAAACAGAAAAAAATGGTAGTGTCTTCCTGCACCCATAAGACAGGCGTTCACAATCATTGACTTGAATTTATTCTGAGATGCTTAAACAAAAACTTGTGTACAAAGGGAAATCAAAAGTTAAGCTTCTCTCTCTAAACAGCCATTAAGAAATTTATTAATGAGAGTACAGTTGGTAATTATATTATAAGAGATAATCAAAGAGAGCCAATTATTAGTTTAAGAACTTGGCCCTTAAAAAATAAACTAAGAGGGCTCGGCGCCTGTGGCTCAACAGGCTAAGGCACCAGCACAAACGTACACCTGAGCTGGAGGGTTCGAATCCAGCCCGGCCCACCAAACAACAATGATGGCTGCAACCAAAAAATGGCCAGGTGTTGTGGCGGGCGCCTGTAGTCCCAGCTACTTGGGAGGCAGAGGCAAGAGACTCGCTTGAGACCAGGAATTTGAGGTTGCTGTGAGCTGTGTTGCCACAGCACTCCATCCAGGGTGACAGCTTGAGGCTCTGTCTCAAAAAAAAAAATAAAAATAAAAAAAATAAACTAAGAGGGCGGCACCTGTGGCTCAGGGAGTAGGGCGCTGGCCCCATATACCAAAGGTGGCGGGTTCAAACCCGGCTCTGAATGAACTGCAAAACAAACAAAAAAATAGCCGGGCATTGTGGTGGGGGGCCTGTAGTCCCAGCTACTCAGGAGGCTGAGACAAGAGAATCGCCTAAGCCTAGGAGCTGGCGGTTGCTGTGAGCTGTGACACCACAGTACTCTACCGAGGGCGATAAAGTGAGACTCTGTCTCTACAATAAATAAATAAATAAACCAACGAAGAAAGGCTTGGCACCTGAAGCTCAGCAGCTAGGGCACCAGCCACATACACCGGAGCTGACGGGTTCGAATCCAGCCCAGGTCTGCCAAACAATGACAACTACAACCCCCCCCCAAAAAAGCTGGGCGTTGTTGCAGGTACCTGTAGTCTCAGCTACAAGAGAGGCTGAGGCAAGAGAAGTGCTTAAGCCCAAGGGTTTGAGGTTGCTGTGAGCTATGACGCCACAGCCCTCTACCCAGGGAGACATTGTGAGACTCTGTTTCAAAAATAATAATAATAAAATAAAATAATAAACTAAGAAAAAGAACAGCCAGAGATTCAGAAGCCCTCATGAGAGTGCAAATCACAAACTGAGCTGATTGTTCTGTCTGTGGAACTTGTGCTTGGGAGTCAGGTTTAAATTTTCTAACTTTGGGATAAACAAATGGAAACTCCTAAAATGATGAAAATATTTTTGTATAAGCACAAAAGTTCAGTTTTTCTAGGGGGATGACAGATCATTTTTATCAGATTCTTATGGGAATCTATAACTTGGAAAACGTTAAAACAGTTTTCTAAATAGGTAGGACTTTGGAAGACTTTTTCTTGCTTCTTTATAGACAGACTCAGAAATTTATAATTTTCTACATTAACTATGTTAAATTTAAAAAAAAGAAATAAAAACTAGGGGTTCAAGGACAATAGTTATTTTCTAAGAAAGCTTACTTGTAGTAAACTGGAGAACCATATAAGTCACGTAGATTTGTAGACCAATCTTGCTATCTCTTAAGAACAAACAAAAATGACTATACCAAACTGACTTGAGTAAGCTAGTCAGACTAACACTCACTACTGTGGGCCAAGCTCTCTGCTAAGGGTTTTTTATACACATTATTTCATTTAATCCTCTTAACTCCCTGAGGTAAATCATACATGTATTACTTCCATTTTACAATTGTTTTTTGAGATAGAGTCTCACTATGTTGCCCTAGGCTAGAGTAACCTGGTATCAGACTAGCTCACAGCAACCTCAAACTCCTGGCTTCAAGTTATCCTCATGCCTCTGCCTCCTAAGTAGTTGGGATTATTACAGGCACCTGCCACAACACCCAGCTAATTTTTCCTATTTTTAGTAGAGATAGAATCTCAGTCTTCCTCAGGCTAGTCTTGAAATCCTGAGCCCAAGCAATCCTCCCTCCTCAGCCTCTTGAGTAGCTAGGACTACAGGCCACTACCACAATACCCAGCTAATTTTTACCATTTTTAGCAGAGATGGGGTCTCACTCTTGCTCAGGCAGGTCTCAAACTCCTGAGCGCAAACAATCCTCCCACCTCAGGCTCTCAGAGCACTACGATTACAGGCATGAGCCACCACACCTGGCCCTATTTTATAAATCACAGAATTGGCATTTCAGGAAGTATTTACACAAAGGTAATAAGAGACAGGGCCATGATTTGAACCTTGGCCTAACTCTAAACCCTGTGTCCTTTTTTTTTTTTTTTTTTTAAGACAGTCTCACTATGTCACCCTTGGTAAAGTGCCGCAGCATCAGAGCTCAGCAACCTCAAACTCTCGGGCTTAAGCAATTCTCCCGCCTCAGCCTCCCAAGTAGCTGGGACTACAGGAGCCTGCCACAACACCTGGCTATTCTTTTTTTGTTGTTGCAGTTGTCATTGTTGTTTAGCTGTCTTGGGCCAGGTTCAAACTCACCAGCCTCGATGCACGTGGCCGGCGCCTTAACCACTGTGCTACAGGTGCCAAGCCTACCCTGCGTCATCTGTAATAAATCACTCTACATAGGCCAGGCACAGTGGCTCATACCTGTAATCCTAGTACTCTGAGAGGCCAAGACAGTGGGATTGCCTGAACTCACAAGTTGGAGACCAGCCTGAGCCAGAGCAAGACCTCATCTCTACAAATAGCTGGGTGTTGTGGCCAGGCACCTGTAGTCCCAGCTACTCGGGAGGCTGAAGCAAAAGAATCGCTTAAGCCCAAGAGTTTGAGGTTGCTGTAAGATATGACATCATGGCACTCTACCAGGGGTGACAAAGTGAGACTCTGTCTCAATCAATCAATCAATCAATCAATCAATAAATCCCCCCAAACTGACCCTAACTAATGTTCCTAATAAAAGTATTCCCAACCCAAGTTAATAATACAAATTCTGAGAACAAGCTAGTACTTAAAAACTACCAGAGAACCAAGCAGGCTGGGATCTTGTCAAGCTTATCTGTCATGATACCTTCAACACGTACGTAACACAGCGCTTATCATATAACAAAGACTTAAAAAAGATTTGTTGGGGTGGTAAAATGGGGAAGAAGAGAGGTTTTCTTAACATCTCATAATTCTATTGGCTTCAGCAATTCATGAGAGAAACTATCAAGGGCTTAGTCATTCTTTCTATTTTACTCACCTCTATCAGTTTGACAAAATATTTCTAGAAAACAGAACATGAACCTGTAAGTCCTTCTATGTTTAAGATCAAACCAAGCATCCTCTCTGTCGTTTCCTAAGAGATATTAAGCATGTTGGCCACCTCAGGCTCTAAACTTTCAGAAAATGTCTATCAGGTTCACATCTTTTTAGCCCTCTCCATCTTTCGCATGGCATGTTACTATTAACATGCATGTCCTATTCTTCAAATAGAATATGATCCACCCAAGGGCAGATATTTGCTCATTCATTTACTCAGCAAACATGTATTAAATGTGTTCCCACATGCAAAACACTGAGTTAGGCCCAGAGGACACAGTGGTGAACAAGTACAGCCTTGCCCTCATGGAGCTCAGTCTGGTGGAAAGAGACAAGTAAACAAACAATTGCAAAGGGTCTTAAATTCTAGAAAGGAGGACACAGCTTGAAAGATTCTTAAGCCAAAGACTCTTGTACCCTAACCCATATGAAAAAAATGATGATGAAAAAAAAAAATGATGAGCACACAACACGTATTTGCTCTTCTAAGGAGCGAGTTCATTGTTTTCAACAGATTGATTCATAATGGTTAAGAACTATTGAGCTAGAGAAGGAGTCATACCTATTCAGAAGAGAATATTCCAGACAGAAAGAATAGTGTGTGTGTGTGTGTATAAAAATAAAGATCTGGAAGTAAAAAAGAGTATGACCTGTCTGGAAACCATAAGAAGTTCAGTCTATGTGTACCGTAGCATGCAAAGGGAAAAATGGTGAGGTAGGCAGGGTCTATCACTTGAGAGCCTTTCAGGCCATGCTAAGGAGTTTAGAGTATAGGCTTCAGCCTGAAGGCAATGGGAAGCCCCTGAAAGATATTAAGCATCAGATTATTATATTAGGACTCATCAGAATTTTATTTTGGGATGATCACTATAGCCACAATATGGAAAATAAGTTAGAGGTAGGGGGAAAAACAGGCAGCAAGTTGACCAATTAAAAGGCTGCTGTAAAATTTCAAGTGAAAGATGACAGTGGCCTGAACGACAGGACTACATCTTCAACTTCTTTAAATCCTATACTTTAGGGCCTTGCACTTAGCAGTCTCTGAGAACCGTAGAGAGCTCCGGAAAGCAAGTAATCCCACAAGTCTATTAGGTAACTCAAGTGTCTGAGTCTTAGTTCTAGATCCTAGCAAGAGCACTCTGTGCACAACTGAGATCTTTTTACATAAAAGACTGACAAAGAGTTGCAGGAAGGAAAAGGTTGGGCTGGAAGATTGAAAGGGGCAAACCTTTCACTATGGAAGAAGGCTCAAGATGTCTAGGAAACTCACTGGCTTGTTTTCCAGATCAGTATAAATACCCAACCCTTTTATTAAGTAAATGAAGCCTTAAGAATGAGAAAGGAATAGCAGATTGGCTGGCAGGTGTCTCTAAAGAACCGCAGCTAAATCACCAACTACCCCTATGAAGTTTTATGTCCTTAAAGAGAAGAAAAAAGTATTAGAGTCTTTATGTTATAGAATTCTTCCTTGTCGCTAACTTGAATTACTGCTATAATTTAGTCTCATGTTCTGAGTAGAGAGAAAACAGGAAAATCCTTATACTTTACCCAATAATTCACCACAGGGGTTGAGTTGATTAAGGAACTTTCTTCCCTCTAATGCTCACTTAAATCCTATTGTCTGGGTTGCCAACTCATTTGGCTAGAGCTGAGCACTAGAACAATTAACCTCACATGAGAGAAAGAAATACTCTGCACCTCCTCGAATCCTGGATTAGGAGTTGGTTTCACCTTCCATATAACTGTCTTCTAGAGTTACACGTATTAAGTTTTAGGGTCAGGACTGGAACCCAGGTCATTATCGCTCCAAAGCCCTTTCCAAAATACCACACTATCTCCTAATTACCTGTCTTGTAGGTAAGTAGTCTGGGCCATCTGACTACAAAAAGCTAACCTCCATCTCCAGTGAAGCCAGGACATTCCATGCCCTGCCTTTATGCCAAGGCTATGTGAGAATCAAAGGAGATGATGAGAGTATGAGAGCTAGGACAGTGGGGTCCTCCTGAGCTTAATGACAGGTATCACCCCATCACCTATCCTCCCTGAAATCTCATCCCTCCTCCACCTGGAGGCAGCTCACATGTCAGGAAGGCAATGCCTGTGTAGCCACACAGATGTTCCAAATCAACCCTAACCACCACCGCACTTCACATTCAAAGAGCTTTGAAACTATGAAGTGCTCTACAAATAATACAAGTAAACTTAAAGTACCTATTCTGTGCTGGTGGTCTTATACCCATTACCTATATTTACTCCCTATTTACTGTAATTATTCCAGTCTCACAGATCAGAAAACTGAAGATCAGAGTGGACAAGTGAATTCCCCACACACATATTAAGTTCTAGGGTCAGGACTGGAACCCAGGTCATTATGGCTCCAAAGCCCTTTCCAAAATACCATGCTATTTCCTAATGTAAGGTGGTATTACTACCTAGCATTTAATCCTTAGCAAAGAAACCTCAATGTCACCAACCCCAAACATCCTTCATGAACATTCATAAAACATCCCTTATCAATAGTTATGTCCAATGATGATCTGATCAATTTTAAGGTTGAGCTACTCTAAACCCAGACAAGTCTACCACAGACCATCTTGGTCAAACCACCTACACTTTATTTTTTTCTTGTATTTATTATTTATTTATTTATCTATTTTGAGACAGAGTCTCTCTCTGTTGCCTTGAGTAGAGTGCTGTGGTGTCATAGCTCATAGCAACCTCAAACTCCTGGGTTCAAGCAATCCTCTTGCCTCAGACTCTTGAGTAGCTGGGATTAAGGGGCCCATCGCAATGCCTGGATAGTTTTTTCCTATTTTTAGTAGAGATGGGGTCTTACTCTTGCTCAAGCTAGTCTCCAACTCCTAAACTCAGGTGATCCATCCACCTCGGCCTCCCACAGTGCTAGGGTTACAGGCGTGAGCCACTGCACCTGGCGCAGCTGCGCTTTAAATAGCAAGATTCAGGGGTGGGGTTTAGAAGCAGTCTCTATCCTAGATTCATGCCTACTACAGCCTTCACCCACAAATCTGGGTCTCCTAAGCCAGAAAAGAAAGCCTGACTTTGATGTGTGTTAGGGACAGAAAGATGAAATCCTGTATCACTTTTACTTCAACTCACAGTGACTATCTCTAGAAGACAGTTTCCTGGAAGATGAAACCAACTCCTAATCCCAAGCAGCCTATGACATCTCTAGTGCTTTTTTCTTAACTATTCTATCCCCTCCTAGCTTTCAGAAACTGGATCTATCTACCACCAGTACTACCCCACAACCTCTCTCAGGCCTAAAGAAGTAATTCAGTTCCCTAGTTCTGCCTCCCTCCCTGCCCCATAACCTGGTATTCAGGTTTTTTTGTGTGTTTGTTTGTTTGGGGGTTTTTTATTTTGAGACAGAGTCTCAAGCTGTCACCCTGGGTAGAATGCCGTGGTGTCACAGCTCACAGCAACCTCAAACTCTTTGATTAAAGCCATTCTCTTGCCTCAGCCTTCCAAATAGCTGGGACTACAGGCACCCGCCACAATGACCAGCATTTTTGTTGTTGTTGTTGTTGCAGGTGTTTTAGCTGGCCCAGGCCAGGTTCGAACCCGCCAGCCTCCGTGTATATGGCTAGCGCCCTGACCACTGAGCTACAGGCACTGCCCTTGTATTCAGTTTTGCTGGGCTCTATATTACACAAAGTTCTTCAAAGGCATCAATAATACACCATGCAAACACACAGAACACAGACATGGGCCATGAGAACAGGAATGGTAGTGTCTAGCATAAAGGGCAAAATATTGGTTCTGTGGAATGAGTTTATGCCTAGGAGATAAGAGAGCCAGGCAACTCATTCTCCTTTGGGGGTCTACTTGAATTCTAAGCCCTTTCCTCTTACCCTCAACATATTCTTTACCTTTCTTCTCTATTTCTACTCACCATATGTAAAAATGCCAGCCTAAATCTAATAAAAACTAGACAATAACTCTCCTTTAAAAAATAAAACCCGATCTAAATTAGTCACTGCAGAGATTACAGAGGAATGGGATTGCTCGCAGCCACAGCTTCTTTTGGGATGGAAACCTGGGTTGCTCGTCAGCTCTCATTTCTGTCTGTGTATTTAAGTGTGGTCCAAGACAATTCTTCTTCTTCCAATGTGTGGCAGGAAAAAAAAAAAAAAGTTGGACACCCTTGAGCCATACTCTTACCTAGATACTGTTAACATGTTAACTTTTTTGCTTGTTCACATTTTCTGACTTTTTTTTCTGTAATGAAAATAGGAGAATAGTGTTCGAATGGATAGGTGAATGAATAGATGGAAGGCTGGATAAAAGGATGGAAGAGTGGATGGTAACAAAATTCTTTGGAAGGCTAGGGCTGGGTATTGTTTTAGACTGCTTTCTTCTCTTGATTCTCCTCTCCCTTCAGTTACTAGAATCTAAGACCTGCCCCAGAAGAACTTTTCCTCCCAATTTATAAGTTCACTATGTTTTTGCTAAGGCACTTCCACTACCCCAGATGCAAATTTATTAGCAAAAAGTGAAGCCAGGGTAGCGCCTGTGGCTCAAAGAAGTAGGGCACCGGCCCCACATGCCGGAGGTGGTGGGTTCAAACCCAACCCCGACCAAAAACTGCAAAAAAAAAAGTGAAGCCAACACTATAATTCATTGCTATTCCAAATAGATTCCCCTCTCAATACTTTTCAAACCACATACACAAAGAATGACTAGCACAGTTACTTGTTGACGTTGCAGCTAAATAATTATTGCAGACAAAAATGAATTATTTTAAAAGAAATAGAAGTGGATGAAGAAAAGAGGAAAAAAGGAAATAAAAACCTTACAACTAGTATTTGAGACAATTCTCAAAATTTTCAGACAGTAAACTTAGCTGGGTTTCTAGGCTGAATTAGGAAATTCCTGACCCAGGGCTCAAAACGAGGTTAAGAGTAGCTTCATCCATTTAGCAGAGGCACAATTCCAAGTTGAGACCAGGCTCCCTTCACATGACGAACCAGTGGGGACACACAAGTGAGGAACTCTTAAAGCACAAGTGCCAAGTTTCTCCCAATAAAAACCACTCTGCCCAGCTGTGTTAAAATTAGGAAAAGAGGCAGCACCTGTGGCTCACGGAGTAGGGTACCGGCCTTATATGCCGAGGGTGGCTGGTTTGAGCCAGGCCAAACTGCAACAACAAAAAATAATTAATTAATTAATTAATTAATTTTTTAAAATTAGGAAAAGAGTAAAAACCTACTCAGCAAAAATGTCCCTGCACTCACCCATTCTTAGCCAGTTCATGTTCATTCTTTTGACCTTCATTTATTCACCATCTCCTCTGTTGGGCACTAAGGATTCAGCAATAACAAGACATGTTTCCCAATTGTCCAAAGCTCACAATGAATTTCAGGAGAGCTCTCATTCACTCATTTAAAAAATATTTGAGCCCTAACACATACCAGGTGCTTAGGATACAGTAACAAGTTCAACAAAGGCTTATTTTCTAGTAAGGAGAGATAGATAAAAGACACATAAACAACCAACCAAGATGAATTTCGGATAGTGATAAGTGTTAATGAAAAAAATAAAATCAAGTATAGGAAGAAAAAGGCTTGGTATGGAACTATGGCTAGGGTGATCAGAAGAGGCCTCTCTGAAGGAGACATGTACAGGATAAAGCAGCAGCCAGTTATGTGTATGTGAGCTGCCAGGGCAGACCCCAGGCAACACCCAAGAATGCAGTGACAGACATCATACTCAGGGTAGGTACAGGGCACTTGGAAAGCATGAGGAAGAGACACTTGACCCAGTCTGGGGTTCTCACCAAGCCCAGACGGCCTCCTCCTGTCTCTACCAGCAGTGATTTATAGAGCACTACAAGAACCTCATTCAGGGAAGATGCAATATGGAACTACAGACATGAAGCTCAGCCCATGGGTTTCAGGGAATTCGATCTCAGCAGTAATATAAATCTTTCTCCTTCTCTCAGCCTTAGTGTCCTCTGTCTGCAAAATGAGAGCTCAGAAGGCCTGGGGATGAACCTGGAATCCATGTGGTAAAGAAGCTCCCCTACATGACCATGATGCATGCTGAAGTATGAGAACTAGTAGCCTAAATGATCATACCTTTCTTTTTCTTGAGGTAGAAAAGGGATATATGATCAACTGGCCTGGCTGGGACTTTGGTTCCATAACATCTTCCGTAGTGCAAAGCACAGTATCTGGCATAACAAAGATGTTCGTGGCTTTCATAGGCTTCCCTTTCCTCCCTCCCATCAAGCCACCACCCTCAATATTCTACCAGGGGGGCTGGAGCCCCATAACCATGGGTTATCATTTGCCCCTCACCATACCTGTGAACATTGCACAGAAGTAGGGGCTGCAGGCTGCCAGGACCACACGGTGGGCTTCTATCTCGACATCTTCTGCCACAATCATCACGTCACACAACAGCTGTTTACTGTAAGACACCAGTGAGGGGACAGGATGGGTCATAGCATAGACACCTATCCCCATCAAACACAAGTATTTTTTTCTCCCACCCAGACTTCAGACTATCACTGTCACAGAGACTTACTCTATCTTGAATTAGGCAGAAAGGATGAATTCATCAAGTTTTCTAAGTCTCTAATATGCCTGCCATTCATGCTTTCCCAAAGTACACAGATCAAACTACTCTGTCTATAAACTCAAGGCTACTTCTTTGTCTTTACCTCTCTGCTCTATAATTCCATTAGTGGCTCAGGTAGCAGTGGCAAAAGCTTGGAACTGTCAACTGAGTGACTGAATAAATGCCAAGGAATGTGAGCATACCACTGACAGGTTGGCACCAGCAAGATCAAGTACTAATAATTCCCCAAGGGGTCCACTGCATAGGGTAAGAGGCAAGCTAAACTCCCATAACTTTCCTTCCACTCAGATTTAACACTATCAATAAGAAGACTCCACCTGCACACAATAGTGCTCCATAAAGACCCTGTACAAACTCCAATCACTGCAATTATTAAAAATATTGTAACTAACCTTTTTTAATTATGTGTCACCTCAATAAACTGTAAACTCAGTAAAGAATTTGTTTTATTTACTTTTATATGCAAGACACATGGCTGCATACATAGCACACAGAAGACACTAAATTTTTAATGAATGAATGAATAAAATGGAATCAATGTACATTCACAGAGGGAATCAATACATGACTACTCTGGAGATCACGCCACCCTAACAATTTTTCCTTCATCAGTCTTCCAAGATTTTATGTACCTAATATCAATGTAATAGTTAACATTTATTGAATGATATGTGCCAGGCACTATTCTAAGCACTTTAAAAAAATTTTTTTTTGAGACAGAGTCTCAAACTATCACCCTGGGTAGAATGCCATGGCATCACAGCTCACAGCAACCTCCAACTCTTGGGCTAAAGTGATTTTCTTGCCTCAGCCTCCCAAGTAACTGGGACTACAGGAGCCCGCCACAAACCCAGCTATTTTTTTGTCCTTTTTTTTTGCAATTTTTAGCCAGGGCTGGGTTTGAACCCACTACCTCCGGCATATGGGTTATTTTTGTTGTTGTTGTTGTTACAGTTGTCACTGTTGTTTGGTAAGCCCAGGCTGGACTTGAACCCGCCAGCTCTGGTAGATGTGGCTGGCGCCCTTGCCGCTTGAGCTATAGGCACAGAGCCAACACATATTTTTTCATTTAACCCTCTCTACAACCCATGAGGTAGAGGTAATTGTTATACCCCATATTACAAATGAGGAAATTGAGGTCCAGAGAAGTTAAGCAAATTTCCTAATGTCACAGAGAAAGGAAATAATAGAGACAGGTTTTGAATGCGGGCAGCAGAGCCCATGTTCTTCTGTGGTATCCTGATCACTACTGGTTTTCCTTTAAAGCACTAGAGGCAGGAGGAATGACAAGGAGGAAACATATTTCAGCTGAATTCACTGGTAGTTACTCAGCAAGCTACGCCAGTTGGGAAGTCTAAGGTCATGACTGGTTCCTTTGTGAGGATGTTCAGACCAGTGGCTGAGAGATGGAAAAGAAGCTACATACTTGCCAGCTCTGCTGTAGCATGTTAAGCTACTGTCAACTACTAACAGGGTAGTTGAGGTTCATTTATCAGAGAAATAGGATCATAAAACCTGAGAAGGCTGGAGCTGCAAATACTCATAGACCTCATCTGGTCTATGAAACTCAGAGAGGTAAAGAGAAGTCCAAAGCCACAAAAATTTGTCTTTTTTTTTTTTTTTTTTTGTAGTGACAGAGTCTCATTTTATTGCCCTCAGTAGAGTGCCGTGGCATCACACAGCTCACAGCAGCCTCCAACTCCTGGGTTTAGGCGATTCTCTTGCCTCAGCCTCCTGAGTAGCTGGGACTACAGGCGTCCACCACAATGCCCGGCTATTATTTTGTTGTAGTTTGGCCGGGGCCAGGCTTGAACCCACCACCTTCAGTAAATGGGGCCAGTGCCCCAATCGCTGAGCCACAGACTTCCTTACTCCAAATACAGTGATTTTTCTACTCTTTCGCCTCATGATTGGCTGACATTCAGAATGAGAAAATGCAGAAGATAGGTTAGCTCCAACAGGGACAAATCTTCAACATAAGGAATAAAGTACAAGTGAGAGAGCTTATGGGAAGGGTAACATCTTTGAGCACCAAGAGGCAAAACTTAGGGTTGGTACTTCATCCTGCAGTGGACGGCAAACCCTACACACAAACATCATCAGAGTAAACCAGTGCAACCAAGAACAGAAGCAGCTCTGCCCCTAACTAGCTATGAGAATGGTGATATAGCCAGGCATTGTGTCAGGCACCTGTAGTCCCAGCTACTCAGGAGGCTTAGGCAAGAAGATCACTTGAGCTCAAGAATTTGAGGGTGCTATGAGCTATGGTACATGGTACTCTACTGAGGGTGACAAAGTGGGACTCTGTCTCAAAAAAAAAAAAGAGACAGAGAACGTGGATAAATAAAGTTACCACAGTTTTCTCACCTGTCTTAGCTACTTTTGGGACACATAGAATTAGGACGAAATGGAATTGCAGATGCTACCTGAGAACAGGCTTTTTAGTCTGGTCAGAATTTATTGCAAAAACATATTCCCAATAAGAATAGACTTACCTTGGAAAATGGACTTACCACTGCTTTTTAAGAGCAACAAGTAAATTTTTGATAACCAATATTTTAATAAGAAAATTTTTGACCCAGAAGGGTCAGAAATGCTAAATAAGAGTTCAAGACCAGCCTGAATAAGAGTGAGACCCTGAGTCTAAAACTAGTCAGGTGTTGTGACAGGTTCCTGTAGACCCAACTACTTAGGAGGCTAAGGTAAGAGGATCATTTGAGCCTAAGAGATTGAGGTTGCTGCAACTGTGATCCCATGGTACTCTACTGAGCAACAAAGTCAGACTGTGTCTCAACAAAAGGAAAAAAACAAGAAATACAGAACAAATTTTCAGTGCTAGGAGCTGAACAAGCAAATATTAGTGTGTGGGATATCTTTGCATAAATCCCAGGAGGCTAACAATTCTTGAACAAATGGGAAATAAAGATGGAGAATCCATGGTGGGGCGCCTGTGGCTCAAAAGAGTAGGGCACCGGCCCCATATACCGGAGGTGGTGGGTTCAAACCTGGCTCCCACCAAAAACTGCAAAAAAAAAAAAAAAAAAGATGAAGAATCCAGTTAAACAAATGAGTGAGGGAGCAATTCTGATGAGTATAAAGTGTGTCTCAGGCCAGAGAAACTCTATTCTAGGAAATTGGCCAGGAGAAATTCACCAGAAATACAGGGTGAGTTTTCCCATGGGGTGGGGAAGCCTGTCTGCACACTGGACATATCTCTACGTATCCTCTCTACACGGAAAAGTGTAGTAAAGTACTGCATGACTCCACAAGCATTCCTATTCCATTCACCTGGGATCCTTTTTCCTGACTACTCCAAAGGACAATCCTGAGGAGAGAAAAGTAGAACTATATACTTCATCATTTGTGGAAAAGTGTAATATAGCTATTAAGAAGGAGCTCAAGCTCTAGAATCAAAATGACTTGAGTTCAAGCCTTAGCCCCACAACTCACTAGTGTAGACAAGTATACAGTGTCCCCAAATTGTCATAACATTGAGATGTGTTGTAAATGACATAATGCATAGTATAGTGTTAACAGTAAATATTTTGCAAATGTCAGTTTATTTTTCTTCTTTCTTTCTACGAAATATGTAAGATTAGAGGTTAAGGTTTGAACATGTTAAGTTTCAGTAACCTACTGGACATCTTAGTGAAGTTATCAAGTAGGCAAATTGATGGATACATAGTCTGGAGTGCAGAGGCAGGAAATGGTTAAGAGGTTGAGGGGAGGAAGAAAAACCAGTAAAAAAAGACAGTGTGATACTAGCATAAGGATATATAGATCAACAGAACACAATTGAAAGTTCAGAAATAAACCCTCACATTTAGTGTCGACTAATTTTTGACAGGGGTGCCAAGACCATTCAACTGGAAAAGAATACTCTTTTCAACAAAAGGCACTGGGACAATGGATATTCACATGTAAAATAGTGAGTTTGGACTCCTTGCTCATACTGTATACAAAAATTTACTTGAAATAGATCAAAGACCTATATGTAAATGCTAAAACTATAAAATTCTTAGAAAAAAACACAGGGGTAAATCTTCATGACTTCAAATAAGGTAATGGTTTCTTAGATGTAACACCAAAAACACAAACAATAGATTAGACATCAAAATTTAAAACAGTTGTGCTTCGCTTTTTTTTTGAAATGGTAGTTGTGAGGCTGCCTAGTTAGAGATATTTTGGAGATTCATGGAGATGAAAAACACTTATGGCTGACACAGCAATGAAGAGAAGGAAGAAGAGACCCCAAAGGAGAAGGATAAAGAAGGGATGACAGCATCCACTTCGTGAACCGGAACTACGGAAATGGATATGGGATCCTGGACCCTGTTATTTCTACCTTATTCTGCCTGCAGTGAGAGGCCTACAGGAACTTTGTCCTATGGGCACTCTGCAGCATTTCTGAGAAAAAGCAGGAAAAATCAAACAACCCCCAGGCAACATGCTGCCCGGCATGGACTTGCCTAGTGTCCTCAGCAGAAGTCCCTGGTGAACTGAGAATGCAAGCTGGGGGTGGGAGGCACCTGAACTTCCTTCTAGGGTGCTCTGGGCACCCCCTGGTGCCATGGGGTGCAGGCAGTGCAGGGATGGTGTCACCTGCTCTCTACCTACCCAGGGAACACAGGTTCACTAGGGAGGGAAAAAAATGAGAACCAGGAATCACCACATGAATACAACGGGATCTCTAGTCAAGGGGCAGAGCTGAAGGCCAGTGTCCTGGCCAACTGAGGTGGTCTGGGATCTCCCTGTCCCATAGGGCTTGCTGAAGTGCCTTTTGGGATGAAAACATGGCATGAGTATAAGA
>CAUYON010024089.1:0-10601 GCA_963573935.1 Arctocebus calabarensis | reverse complement strand
CTCGTTTGTATTAACCTGGATGGAAGTGGAACACATTATTCTTAAAGCATCTCAAGAATGGAGAAGCATGAATCCCATGTACTCAAGTTTGATATGAGGACAATTAATGACAATTATTGACACGGTGGGGGTGAAGGAAGGGGAGAGCAGAGAGAGAAAGAATGAGGGAGGGGTGAGGAAAGGAAGAGCAGAGAGAGGGAAGGAGCGAGGGGTGTGGGGCCTTGGGGTCTTGGTGTGTGCCACACCTTTTGGGGGCAAAACACGATTATAAGAGGGACTTTTCCCATTAAATGCAACCAGTGTTAACATGGTTTCTTGTACCCTCAATGAATCCCCAACAATAAAAAAAAAAAAAGAAAGAAAAAAAACCAACAAATTTCTGCTGCTCTTTACTTCTCTCTTCCTCTGCCTCTTAAAGTTATTTAAGGTATTTGTTTGGGTGGTTAAATCAGATCCTCTTCATTCTTCCAGGAGAAATGCAGTGACTTTGGAGGGATGTGAACTTTGGAATATATGAAATGATTGCTTGAGAAGTGTTAGTGTTAGTTCTGGAGTCGGGACCTGCGTACTTAGGTACTTATGTTGAAAGAAATTGTAAAATTTTCCATAGTCACACAGTTTTCCAGATTTTAATTGGCTGCTTGCCCTTGTGACAATGTTTTGGATGGCTCTTATCGTCTCAGCCAGACACACAGTTTCCGCTCCTGCTGACTGGGAAAGTTAACTCCTCAGCGGCAATGCGGTACACAGCGTCGTCCCTGCTCCATCAGCTTCTAGAGACTCTTTAATTCCTGCCTTAGAATTATAAGAGGATGGTGACATTTATTAGAGTCTTTTTTTTTTTTTTTGATGCTATTGCTTTGGTTTCCTAGTTCAGCCCCTGTTCTTTGCTTCTTAATTGTATGTGGTTAAAATCATCCTTTTAACATTCTAGTTCCACATTGACCATCTCACATAGGCCATTCTGTTTATTCTTTCTTCCTTTTTCCTTCATTTCAGGACCTCTTTCCAATGAACCTGCCTTTTTTCTCTTCTGAGAATTATAGTTTAAAAGACCCCCCCTTGCCTGAAACTTCACATAGCTAAGCAGCCATTTCAAACTCTTTCTGAAGTTGAGAGGAATAAATGGTAGAACTCATGCAGTTAGTGCATCGGTGAAGAGATTTAAAATAAGGGATCAGGTCACATGATTGCCATGACTGGCAAGTCCCAGGTCTGCAGAGCTGATGTCCCTTTTTGAGTCTGAAGGCTGGAAGCTGCTGGAGGAGTTAGAAGAGCCAAAACGTCCCAGTTCGGAGGCCTCAGGCAGGAGAGTTCTCACTAGGACCGGCCTTTGTTCTACTCAGGCCTTAACTGATTGGGCAAGGCCCACCCACAGCATGGCGGCAGTCTGCTTTATTCCCGACCACATATTTCAATGTTAATCTCAAAAAACACCCTCACAGAAACTTCCAGAATAATGTTTCATAGACTCTCGGCTCCCCATGACCCTGTCAAGCTGGTACATAAAAATGAATCAGCTCTTACTTTCTCAGCTACCACACAGCACGATACTGGGCTTCAGATTATTTCTTTTTTGGTATATGCAGAAACTAAACAAAGGCTGGGCATGGTGACTCCTGCCTGTAATCCTAGAACTCTGGGGAAGCTGAGGTGGAAGGATCACCTAAGGTCAGGAGTTTGAGGCCAGCCTGAGCAAGAGCAAGACCCTGTTTCTACATAAATAGAAAAATTAGGCCGGCATCCTGACAGGCACCTTTAGTCCCAGCTACTCAGGAGACTGAGGCAGGAGGATCGCTTAAACCCAGGAGTTTGAGGTTGCTGTGAGCTAGGGTGATGCCATGGCACTCTAGCCTGGGGTAACAGAAACTCTTCCCCCAACCCCCTGCAAAAAAAAAAAAAAGGCAAAGAAATTAAACCAGGAGAAAAAGGATTGAATTCTTAGTTCCTGACTGTGACATCACTTTTAAGTCTTACGCCACTGGTACCCTGTACATTTTGTACACGTTCTTTTTGCCGGTCTCTGGTCAACTGTCTCCCAGTCTTCACGGGAATGGTTCCAAATCTTCTCCCCTTTTCACAGAGTCTCTTTCCAGAACTCCTAACCCTTTTTTCTCTGCTAAAGATCTGGCGTCTTCACAGATAGGGGAGGTTGGTTACCTGGCTAAGGTCACACACAGCTGTTTAATTTGAAGCAACTGCTCTTGTCAGGAACCTACTGGGTGCTGGGTCCTGGGTGCCAGGCACCATGCTACGTGCTAATTGCTCCAGCCATCCCTCTGCCCGAGCTTCCCATTTCTGGGAAAGTATATTGTCTTCCAGCCAGCGCTCCAGCCCCTCCTGTAGGCTTTGCTCCGCTCTGATCTTACCACCCAGGGCCTGTCCCTCTGAGCACAGGCTTTTGGCACTTTGTGTAGTTTTCTCCTTTTTCCTGTTTGTTTACCCCCCATATTCATATTATATAAAACATAGTTGGTTTCTTTCATTCAAAAACCCCTCTGCTCCCCTGACCCTGTGTTCCTCTTGAGCTCCTATCTTTCCTTTTCCTTTCTCCACCTTCTTTTTTCTTTTTAACTTCCAAAGAGGGCCTCAACGTGCATTGAGGTGTGGCTTACCCCATTAATGACATACTAGTACCACATAAGCTTAATCATACATTGTACGTATTTTATTGCACGTTAAGTTTCATTCCCTGTGCATATAAGCATGTACATTAAACTAATTACAGTGCATAGCACATTAAATTACAAGCTTACATAAAATGGATTCAACACGTGGATATTGTCCAGTACATTAATCCCTTTTTTAGGTAGGATATAAGATCACTAATTGTACATGGTACATTAAGCTATATCAACCCTCAATAACATGCTCACCACCTCCAGTAGGATTGCTTTACTACCAAGCTTTGAGAAACCAGCAAGCAGCTCAGAAAGTGTCCCTCTTCTTGCTCCAGGCCCATCAAACTTGGAGTTTCTTGGACTTGAAACTATACCAACCATTTGGTTCTTACTTGAGGGGCACAGGCTTAAAACTCCTCATTCGTTTCCCCTAAGATGTCTCAATGGACTAATAACTAGTCACCCATGATCACACTTAGCTGTCATATCATACATTTGGCATTTTTTTCATTTGGGGGATACTGTAATCCAATATGGACGTCAAGGCATTGACTTGGTCAATTTGATTGAAACTGAGCTTAAATTGAATATTCTTTATTTTTGTTTTTTTTTTTTAGACAGAGTCTCATTTTGTTGTCTTCAGTAGAGTGCCGTGGCATCATAGCACACAGCAACGTCAAACTCTTGGCCTCAAGCGATGATTCTCTTGCCTCAGCCTCCCAACAGCAGGAACTACAGGCTCCCACCACAGCACCTGGCTATTTTGAGAGACGAGGTTTCGCTCTGGCTCAGGCTGGTCTAGAACATGTGAGCTCAGGCAATCCACCCCGCCTCAGCCTCCCAGAGTGCTAGGATTACAGGTGTGAGCAACCACATCCGGCCTAGACTGGATATTCTTTACTCACACGAAACCCATGGGTTTATAGCTGATAAATGCACACAAGTAGGAGATTTAGCCGATGTTTCCACTTTCTCAGCACACCTAGCAAGTGTCTCATCAATCTTTATTGACTGATTGACTTTCTTACAACAATTATTAACATGAAGCCACCAGCTATGTCCCAGTATCAGACACAGAGCTGCACTATTGCCACTCTCCTCCCACCCCCAATACTAAGCAGCCAGTGTTAGACTGAAAACCTAATTCCTTTTTTTTTTTCATCCAGCTGGAGAAGGAGACCTATTTTATATCAGCATTGATCTGATTTTTTTGCCACCTAAACCATGTATTTTTGCCTTACTAGGCTTTGATCTGGGAAAAAAGAACCGTCTGGCTATATAGGACTGACATGAGCTATACTATCATGTCATGGTTTTCTCGGCTTTATTGTATGAGCTTGCCCTATATTTACAGCAGTAATAGATGTTGACACCCGAGCATGTTTTACATCAGCAACCATAATCATCGTTGCTCTCACATAAGTTAAGATATTTCACTGACTGGCAAACCTATCTGGAGGTAATATTAAGAGATCTCCAGCTACATTATGAGCTTTAGGCTTTGTCTTTTTATTTAGAGTTAGAGGCCTTGCAGGAATTGTATGAGCTAACTCGTCACTGGATACTGTCCTTCACAATGCACCTGTTACAGCACATTTCCATTATGTTTTATCACCAGGAGCAGTCTTTGCCCTTATAGGAGGATTTGTTCACGGATTCCCACTAGCTTCAGGTTACACACTTAATTCATCTTTGGCTAAAATTCATTTTGCAGTTGTATTTATAGGAGTTAACTTTCTTTCTACAACACTTTCTTAGTTTAGCAGCAGTGCCATGACAAGACTCTGTTACCCTGATTCCGTCACCACTAGGCTTATCTATTTCATGAATAGGAGTAATGTTAATAACCTTCATTATCTGAGAGGCCTTTCACTTAAAAACAAGAAGCCTCTCTTGTAGAACTTTCAACTATAAATCTCAAATGTCTTCACCACTGCCCACCACCTTATCATACAAAGAAGCTGCATAGGTAAAAGCTTAAAATAAGAAATGAAAGAATTGAGGCGGCGCCTGTGGTTCAGTGAATAGGGCGCCGGCCCCACATACCAAAGGTGATGGGTTCAAACTCAGCCTCGGCCAAATTGCAAAACAGAAAATTAGCCAGGCGTTGTGGCAGGCACCTGTAGTCCCAGCTACTCGGGAGGCTGAGGCAAGAGAATCGCCTAAGCCCAGCAGTTGGAGGTTGGTGTGAGCTGTGCGATGCCACGGCACTCTACTGAGGGTGATAAAGTGAGACTCTGTCTCTACAAAAAAAAAATAGAAATGAAAGAATTGAATCCTCCTGTAAAAAATTCAAGCCAGTTCCATAACCATTATGACCTTCTCAACAAGCAAGATATTAATAAATGTATTATATAATGTTGTCCAAGTTAATTTATAGGTTACAATTCTTTGTATCTTTATGATATTCCCATTCCAATTAGGCTTTCAAGATGAAACATCACTATTATAGAAGAATTTCTCCCCTTTCATGATCACATTTAAATCATTGTTTTCTTAATTAGCTCTTTATATCATTCATTGTAACAACTAAACTAACCCATACAAGTACTACAGATACTCAAGAAGTAGAAACAGAATGAATTTTCCTGCCTACTATTATTTTAACCCTAAATACTGTACGATCTTTATGGATCCTATACAGGCATACCTCAGAGGTGCTGTGGGTTTGGTTCCAGACCATGTAAATAAAGCAAATGTTGTAATAGAATGAGTCACACAAGATTTTTTGTTTCCCAGTGTGTATAAAAGTTACGTTTGCGCTATAGCTGATTAAGTGTGAAATTGCGTTATGTCTATAAAAACAATGTACAGACTGTAATTTACAAGTACCTTATTGCTAAAAATTGCTAGCAATCATCTGAGCCTTCAGAGAGTAATAATCTCTTTATGACAGAGCTGGAGGAGGCTCTTGCCTCAATATTGATGGCTGATTAGGATCATGGTTCCTGAAGGTTGGCGTGACTGTGGCAATTTCTTAAAATAGGACAACAGTGAAGTTTGCTGCATTGATTGACTCTTCCTTCCATGAAAGATTTCTCTGTAGCATGAGATGCTATTTGATAGCCTTTTATCTCCAGAAGAACTGCTTTCAAATTTGGAGTCAGACCTCTCAAACTCTGTTGCTGTTTTATCAACTAAGTTACGTTAACACTCTAAATCCTCTGGAGTCATTTCAACAATGTTCATGGTTATCTTTGCCAGGAGGAGATTCCATCTCCAGAAACCACTTTCTTGGCTAATTCACAAGATCTTGATACTGTGGCAATTCAGTCACACCTTCAGAATCCACTTTGTTTTATTTTATTAATTTCAAAATAATAAGGGGGTATAAAGAGTTTTGCTATGTGGATATACTGTGTAGTGCAGAAGTCAGGGCTTTCAGTGTGCTAGCCGACAGGACAGTGTTCATTATACCCAATAGCTTTTTTTTTCTTTCTTTTTTTTTTTTATAATTTTATTAAATCATAATTGTGTACATTAGTGCAATCATGGGGCACAATGTGCTGATTTCATATATAATCTGAAATATTTTGGTTGAACTGTTAAACATAGCCTTCATGGCATTATCTTAATCACTATATGAAGACATTGATATTCTACATTTAATAAGTTTCACCAGTACCCTGCTAAGATGCTTCGTAGGTGTGATCCCACTAATTTCCCTCCCTCCACCCATCCTCCCCCCTCCCCTCCCCTCCCTTTCCCTTTTCCCTGTATTCTTGTGCTATAATTGGGTTTTAGCCTTCATATGAAAGATACCCAATAGCTTTTTGTCCCTCATCCTTCTCCTGACCTCCCACCTTCTTAGTTTCTAGTGTCCTGTATGTCTTCTTGTGCCCACATGTAACCAGTTTTTAACTCTACTTATTAGTGAGGGTGTGTGGTGTTTGTGTTTTGATTACTGAGATACTTCACTTAGGATAATGGTCTCCAGTTCTATGCAAGTTGCTGAAAGTGACATTATTTAATTCCTTTTTATGCCTGAGTAGTAAGTACTTCCTGGTGTGTATGTACATATGTTTACATATACACACATTATATAGATCACATTTTCTTTATCTACTCATGAATTAACGGAAATGTAGGCCATTACACATCTTTGTGACTTGTGTTGTGATAAACATTCGAGTGCAGGTGTCTTGTTGATGAAATGACTTCATTTCCTTTGGGCAGTTGCCCAGCAGGATTGTTGGACCAAATGGTAGGTCTACTTTTAGCTCTTTGAAGAATCCGCCTGCTGTTTTTCATAGTGATGGTACTGATTTGCCATCCCGCCAACTGTATAAGTGTCCCTTTTTTCTTTGCATTCATGCCACCAACTGTAGTGTCTTTTTTTTTTTTTTTTACTTTTTTAGTAATGGTCATTCTGACAGGGTAAGGTGACATCTCATAATTCTAGTTCTCTTGTTATTTTCACCACATATGCAGTGACTTGAATCCCTCAAAGTATCCCAGAGAGTTGCCATTAATTTCTCCCAAATTCCTGCTAATGTTGACATTTTGACCTAATCAATCAAAAATATTCTTAATGACATCTAGAATGGGGAATCTTTTCCAAAAGATTTTCAATTTACTTTTCCCAAATACATTGGAAAAACCAATATCTATTGCAGCTGTAGCCTTATAAAAAGTTTTTCTTAAATAATAAGACTCAACAGTCAAAATTACTTTTTAAACCTGGGCTGCAGAAAGGATGCTGCGTTGGCAGGTAAGGAGATAATAAAATCCTTGTACATTTCCACTGGAGCTCTTGGATGACTAGACGCATTGTCAATGAGCAATAATATTTTGAATGAATCTTTTCCCCTGAGCAACAGGTCTCAACAGTGGCTTTACATATTCAGTAAACCATACACAGATGTGTGGTCATCTAGCCTTTGTAGAGCACCCCTTATAGAACACAGGCAGAGTAGATTTAACATAATTCTTAAAGGTCCTAGGATTTTCAGATGGTCAATGATCATTGGCTTCAACTTAAATTTACCAGCTGTATTAGCCCCTACTAAGAGACTCAGTCTGTCCTTTGAAGCCAGAGATTGATGTCTCTTCTTTAGCTATGAAAGTCCCCGATGGCATCTTCTTCCAACAGAGGGCTTTTTCATCTCCACTGAAAGTCTGTTGTGTCGTGTAGCCCCCTTCATCTGTGGCCACAGCTAGATCTGCTGTGTCGTGTAGCCCCCTCCGTCTGTGGCCACAGCTAGATCTGCTGGCTAACTGGCTGCAGCTTCTCCACCAGCACTTGCTGCTTCTCCTTGCACTGTCACATCATGGAGACAGCTTCTTTCCTTAAACCTCAGGAACCAACCTCTGCTAGTTTCACACTTTTCTTTTGTAGCTTCTTCATCTCTCTTGGCCTTCACAGAATCGAAGAGAGTTAGGGCCTTGCTCTGGATTAGGCTTTGGTGTAAGGGAAGGTTATGGCTGATTTGATCTTTCTCTGTATCAGCAACAAAGCTGTTTCATTTCCTTATCGTTTGTGTGATCATTGGAGTAGCACTTTTAATTTCCGTTAGGAACTTTTCCTGTGCATTTATGACTTGGCAAACTGCTGCAATAGGCTTCACTTCAGGCCTATCTTGACTTTCAACAGACCCTCCTCACTGAGCTTAATCATCTCTTGTTTGTGATTTAAGCAGAGAGATGTGTGATTGTTCTTTTCTTTTCTTTTTTTTTGGTAGAGACAGAGTCTCACTTTATTGCCCTCGGTAGAGTGCTGTGGCGTCACAGCTCACAGCAACCTCCAACTCCTGGGCTTAGGCAATTCTCTTCCCTCAGCCTCCCAAGTAGCTGGGACCACAGGTGTCCACCACAATGCCAGGCTATTTTTCTGTTTTGCAGTTCAGCTGAGGCCGGGTTTGAACCCGCCACCTTTGGTATTTGGGGCCAGCTCCCTACTCAATGAGCCACAGGCGCCGCCCGTGATTTTCATTTGAATACTTAGAGTGCGTGTGCTCAGTCGCCCACACCTATAATCCCTCCTTGCTCAACACAGGGAGCCACAAACCTTCAATCTGTAAAAGCACAGCATCTTCAAAGCGCATTAAAGCACAGCATAATCCAATGAGGTAAGCCTGTATGTGAGAGATGAAATTAATAACCCCTCTAAGCCATGAATCTTTAGGCCATCAGAGTGAAGTTATGAATATACAGACTATGAAGACTTGAACTTGGTTGCTAACATAACCACTACAACAGACCTAATGGCAATAAGCTGGGGGAAACTTACCAAGACCTGTTCAGATTCATTTTTGTGTCCCATTGTCTTCAGGATAAGGATGTTCCTTTCCTCCAGATGTAGGGAAGGAAACTCTTATGTGAGGGTCTTGTGAAGAGGTCAGAAATTTCTTCCTAGGTTCTTATGACCTGATTTAGGGCAGAAGGGTGGAGGAAGGTAAGAATGATCTTCCTGCTTCTGCTGGTTTTCTAGGGTGCCACACTTTAGGGTAGCATATCCTAAACCCTGTCAACTTTTTTTTTAAGCAGTTTTTGGCCAGGGCTGGGTTTGAACCCACCACCTCTGGCATATGGGGGTGGCGTCCTACACCTTTGAGCCACAGGTGCTGCCCAACCTTGTCAACTTTTTTATATTATTAAGACATGGACCAGAAATTCATCTTTCTGTACGGACCCTATGTATGGACCCAGGAAGGGCGTGGAAAGCAGTTGCTAGTGGGCAGAGGTCCACTCAGGGCAGGAGTGGGGAGTGGCCCACGGGGACTGCCACTATAGCCGTACAGTGTGCATTTTTTACAGTAACACTATATTCCAGGGCAGTATTATTCTCTAATTAAAACAGGGTATTTTTGGCTTCAATAAAAGAAGTAATAAAATTCCATAAAAGCCTGCTATTATAGTCTATAACACGGGGATCAATTTCATCCCCTATCATGATTATTATAACTGACTATAAAAAAATTCTCTGTGTTAATCTTCATTAATTGATAATTACCATTTAATGCAATGTTTTTCAAGTTACAGATTAAGATTTATTTGCGGGTTGTGAAGCCAATGTAGGGAGTTTCCTTCAGTACTTTCTTCATAGAAAAGAAAGGAAGGGAGGGAGGGAATAAATCCATCAGTAAGAAGGGGGGGGATAGAATAGGATAAAGTAAAAAGCATCAGTGTGCTCCACAAGTCACAAGGGCAAATATTGTTTGGAGAAGTCTCGTGATGTAAAATGTGTTTCTTGCTGTGGGCCATGGCACAAAAAGTTTCAAAATCGCTGAGTACACATTTTCTTCTTGACTTCGTGAGATGGCTAAACAAGAGCACATTTTTTGTGTATTTGCAGTATCTTGAATAGTTAAACATTGACTAGAGAAAACAAGCACTGAAGGTTTATTCTTGCTCATTCTTACTGTTTTCTTATAAAGCTCAACTTTGAAAAGCAGACCCAAAAGAGATTGTAAATGTCGATGTGTGAACTTGTCTTACCCAGGCACATTAGCGTAGTCAAAGAATCTTTCAAGGGAAAGCACTCAAAGAGCTTCTCCTGGGCGCTAAAGAGCACCACTCTTCAGTAACTTAATCAGAAAACGAGCCAGCAACTAGGTGCGCTGTTGACAATGTCTTTCAACCTAGATTTCCTATTGCAAATTATCAAAGAGATACATTTAGAATCACAGGTACTTCAGGGTTTGTCAATAAAGGATTGGAAGTCATGCTGTCCAGGACAGCTATACAATTCATCTTTGTTGTACAATGATATATTTATCCATGTGAACCTAGGAAATTATATTAATCACATAGAATGTGTTTAATCAGAGAAATAGCAGGACACACAATGTGCATTTAAACATGAGGACTTAACTATCTCTTTCTTTTTTTAACTATCTCTTTTTCTCTTCTTTCCTCCATCCCAACTAGCTCACCTTACCCATCCTGTCTTGGAGCTGGAGCTGTGTTGGCTGTTGCTGTTGAAGTGTCAGCAATAGGGCAGAACTCTTTTTTTTTTTAAAGATAGAGTCTCACTTTATC
>CAUYON010024086.1:0-12723 GCA_963573935.1 Arctocebus calabarensis | reverse complement strand
AGAACAACAGCTAAGAAGAGAAAAAAAAAAAAGAATTCTACAATAAAAATGCTTCTTGTAAAATACTTGAGAAAAGAGAAGAAGAAAGCCTCTAACAAATATGATATAAGCACTGTTAGAAGCTATAAGAAGGGATGAAGTGGAAGGGTAGAAACAACAAAGAAATTAACACGAGAGAGGAAGAAGAAATGTACTATTGAGAATAGAAGGTAACAAAAATAGCCTAAGAAACGAAAGTGAAATAAAGAATTATTTATTGATGGCGCCTCCAAGAAAAGGATATTCAAAAAAAAAAAACCAACCTCAAAAATATTATTCTTTTATATATATAGAAATAAAGGTCCTTATGTATGCTGTTGATGCCAACTTAAGTGGAATTAATTTATAATGCAATATACTTTGTGGACACCAGATGACATTGTGAGTGTTTCTCAGGCTTATATGTGATTCACCGATTATAATGTTGCTATGGAAACCACACTATCTTGCCAGTCGCCATTTTTGGAGTTTCTCCGCAGGTTTGCATTGGAAAAGGTGCTTTATCTTGGGTGCTCAGCTCCAAACGACACCCACATCCAACCCCCATCTCTTGACCTCCAACTTTTGTGCACGTGTCCTCCCAAAACTCTCTGCTCTGCCCTCCCACTCTCTCACAGTCTGGCAACAGTGATCAGCTGTGAGAGGGGAGTTCACAGCGGCCTTGGGAGCTGGGTTTGTGGTGACTGCAGGAGAGGGGCTCGGGGCGGGTGTGGGAGCAGGGCTTGCAGTGGCTGTGGTTCACGGGGCCGCAGCAGCAGTTGCTATGGCCGGAGTGGCTGGAGGGGAGGGAGCTCCTGCGGGGCTGTTGCTGCCACTTTAAACTGCCACTTTTTCTGCAGCTGAAGTGCTCGGGGGCCCTCTTCACCAATTTCCACAGCTCGAAGTGTCTTTTCTGCACCCCAGAATCCCATGCCCCCTTCTCAGTCAGGCTTCACCAGGGTCCCCGCCTAGTATAGCACTGACTAGTCACCTACTCTCAATGTTCTGGGGAAAAGGCACTCACCATTTTGGGCATTCCAATATGTCTCCCAACAGAGTCCCGTCCCTTTGGCTTATGCAAGGCCTTCCCAGGTCTCCGTGGATCCTAGCAGCACCCCTTTCTGTTTGTCAAACTCTGAGATCCACACTTCGGTGGAATTTTCTCTAATTAGGTCTTGTGAGTTGTGACCTGCTGTCCTCCCTGTGGGAGGGGCCGGCTGCCCCTCTGCTGAGCAGGAGGAAAATGGTTTACAACAGTTTCCGCAGTTATGAACTATATTTCAAACACAACAATCCTCCTAATCTCTGTGCATCTCCAGCTGCCCATCCACTCCAATAGTTCACTCGGGGAAAGATCCAGAGCTTCCACTCTCTCACCTACTGACCGGGGAGAGATGGGCTATGGGACCGTCTTCACTGCCATCTTCCAGCCCTCCCCTTTGGAGAATTTTTATTTGTATTTGTACTTTTCAGATTCAGAGTTTCCTTTTGTTGTCTCCTATATTTTTATTGATATTCTCTATTCATTGCGGCATCATTCTTCTGGTTTCCTTTAGTTCTCTGTCCATGGTTTTCCTTATTCTGAGTATATTTAAAACAGTTAATTAATAATATTGTGTAGTAAGTTCAAAGTCTGGGGTGCCTTATAGACACTTTCAATTTCTTTTTTGCATGATAATGGGTCATACTTTGTTGTTTCTTTTTATGTCTCATACTTTTTTGTTGTTGTTGAAGACTGACATTTTGAGTATTTTGATGTGATAATGCTAGAAATCAGAGTTTCCCTTGCTTCCCATGAGGGTTTGTTTTTTGCTATTTGTTGTGGGTTGTAGTTGTTTATTTACTGACTTTTCTAAAGTAAAGAAATGTTTTGTTAACAATATTCCTATTTAATTTGTCACCTTGTTATTTGGCAGAGATTTTTTTTTAATGATTGGTGCCCCCCACCAAAAACAAACAACCCCCCAAACTCCTTTTTGATTTTCACAGATTGACTTTGTGTTTGGGCACTCCTGCAACTCTTATTCCAGATGTTTACAACTCTGCCTTGGCTTTTGCTCCCATTTCTATATGCCTTAAGGTTAGCCAGAGGAGAAAACTTAGTGTCTTATCAAATATTTTCTGAGCATGTGCTTACCCTGGCCATATAAGTTGCCTTCTAGATTTCCCAAAATATGCCAAAGATTTTCAATGCCTTTATTTTCTTACCCATATCCTCTTCCTTCCTGGCCTTTTCAGCATGCCTGCTACTTGTTCCCTTGCTATAGGTGGCTGCAAGCAGTTTATTTGCCTTTAAATACTTTTCATAAACAGCATCTTGGATTCCACTCCAACCCTGGAAATGTTTCAAGGTAGTAGAAACAAAGAGAGTCCTTGAGCAAATTCTTTGGGGAGACGCTGGGCAGCTCAAAACACACAACCATATTCTTTGTTTAAAATTTCACGTTAATGTGAGAGTAGAAACAACTAGGTTATAATATCTGCATTACAACCATAATTCTTTGAGAACAAGTGGTATCTCTTCCACTGGTATCTGCAAGCCACATTCAGAATATGGGCTACCATCCTTATGGATGCTGTTGAGCTAGATGGAGGGAAATGGAATGGTAGGTGGGTAAGGTCAAGCACTACATCCCCCTCTTAAAGAAATTCTTTTTTCTTTAAGGTTTGCCTTGTTCTGTTTTGTTTTTTCTGGGGCAATATG
Organism: Arctocebus calabarensis; assembly: GCA_963573935.1. Lineage (NCBI taxonomy): Eukaryota > Metazoa > Chordata > Mammalia > Primates > Lorisidae > Arctocebus > Arctocebus calabarensis. The sequence goes on along the minus strand of CAUYON010024086.1, from coordinate 10,001 downwards.
GTGAATAGGCCACCTGGTTTTTTTAAAAACTTAATTCATTTTAAAAAATTTTATTATTATTATTTTTAAAAATTTTGAATACACCTGTTTTTTACAATCTGGCCAACTGGTCAGATGTATACAAGCAGGGTTCCAAGAGTAGGAGAGCAGTATGAAAGGTGACTTAGACTTAGGATTGGCACAATAGCACTTCCACTGCATTTATTGGCTTACTGCAATTACAAGGCCCACCCCAGATTGAGGGAGAGAGAAAATAATCTCATCTCATGATAAGAGGCACTGCAAACTCATGTTGCAAAGAACATGGATACAGAAAGGAGTGAAAAAATGTAACCATTCTTAAAATTCTTAACAACTATATAACTTATAAAGCAAAAGTTTATTTCTGATATTTAAATGAAATAGGTGGTTAGAAGTGCTAGGTGTTTTATTTAGTTCACAGACTGGAAGCAATAGATCTATTGAGATATATGTTGTAACTTTAAAACTAGTGTTCTTATTACTTGAATCTAATGCCGTAAAACTCAAAGTACTTTACATTGATACAACCAATTTTATGAAGCAAATACCTTAGAATATCCTAAGTATTGTGGTGAAAATAAAGAGTTCATAATAAATTATGAAAAATGTTAGCATTTATATGCTGTTATTTCTATTTTTCTAGTTGGAATCAGATGTTCCAGATTTATTTCCTCTTTATCTAGAAATGCATATTGTGGTGGACAATGCTTTGGTATGTGTTTTCCTTTTTTTTTTTTTTTAACAACTTTTTATTACTGAAAATGTATGATTATGCCTAGGTAGAAAGCAACTAAAAGATTCTAGTCTTCTTATAGATGTATGTCATAGAGTTAATAGTGGAAAAATGTGCAAATTGAAAAACTAAATAGTCAAAATTATATAAGTTTTGTGACTTTGGCCAAAAAGAAGTTCCTATTTTAGGAAGTCTTGAAGAGCAATATGTAGCCTTAGGAATGTTTTACCTTATAAAATATTTATTGGGGCAAAAGTGATAGTAGTATAACTACACAGAACTACATTATTGTGTGAAGCTTTTTAAAGCAGTTTGGATGGTCCACCTGTTTCAGTCCATTGTTTTTCTCATATAAAAGACATCTGTAGGTCCTTAATTCTCATAAACAATTTGAGGGCTTTTGAACTTCGGAAGCTTGGGGTAATAACCACTTTTGGCTTCATTTCCTCTAATATTTGAAATACTTTGGAAAATAGGGATAAATATATATTTTCCTGGGTTTATTCTAATGATAGCATTTATTTGTCACACCCATGGAACTGTACAGAGAATATGAATAGTATTCATTGTCAATTCTTTTCTTTAAGCTTTTCAGGAAGCCAGAGTTGAAGGGATTTTAAGAAAATCCTTTTGAAAATTCTTTAGTTTTAAATTATGTTATCAACTTTGAGAGTTGTTTTAAGAACATCTTGCCCAAATTACCAGGTTTGCAAGCCATGTGATGTTGGTTAAACATTTCTGCTCTATGTTCTTATATGCATTTATATATTCTTTAATAAAACAGACATTAAACCAGCTATAGAATCTGTGTTACTATATGTTGTGCATATGAATAAAAGTAATACTGTTCTTTTATTTACTGGTTTTATAAATTATATATCTACAACTGTTGCCTAGTGAATTTAGTACTATGATTGAGAAAGCATACAGTACTATAAAAACAGTTTAATAATGGAGACTGACATGGAAACATATAACTGTAACTTGGTATACAATAAAGAGAGTGCAAGCAGATGTTCTAAAATGTAGGTTTTATTATGGTTCAGATATACTGATGCCAACAGATCAGGAGATGATTGTATTGAAAAGACAGAGTGTTGAAATACTTACATTCAAATTGTATATAAAACCAGCATATTGTACCCCATAAATGTATTAATGTACACAGCTATGATTTAATTTAAAAAAAGATAAAACACTGAGGAAAAAAAAGAAAAGAAAAGACAGAGTGTTACTTGCAGTTTCCAATGGTAGGGAGTACTCCATATAATTGAGGGAGCATATGAAAAATGCAGGGAGCATTCCATATCATGCTTAGACCACAGGAGGAACACCAGAGCCAGCCAAGAAGGTAGAGGACTCAAGGTGACCTATGGTCAAATGTTGCTATTGTGGTTCCAGTGAGAAGTAACTGATAAGGCAGGGTAAGTAGTGTTAGGATTGCTAGTTTGATTAATTTCAGTGGGGCCTCGGGGTAGGGTCTGTCTCTAGTTGCCTGATACCAGGCCCTGGGGTGATTAGGGGAAGGGAGTAGTGACTCTGAGTATGAGAGTGTGGTAACATGGGCTCTGGATTGATTATGTATGTGATAGGTACAATCCAAGGTAAATCATTTATTATATCTAGGGATTGGCTGGTTCTGACAGAGGTGGGTTTTCCAGGGTTAGCAAGGCCTCATGATGTTAAAGCTTCAGAAATACAGAAAATAAGAAGACATGACTAATATAGTTAAGTCATATAATGAATATAAGAAATGAAAAATGGGTGGAGGGTGGAGCCCAGGAAAATTTTGTGTAAAATCTTACTTTGCAAGAGCATAAATATGAGATAAAGACTCTCTTCAGGAAACTAAAAGGTTAACCTCATAATATACAGAGTTAAAAGAGAGATATGAAAATAGATGAATTACAGAATTGATAATACATTTGGATTTTTATCCTAAAGGTTATAGAGATTCATTGAAATATTTTAATCAGAGGAGTGACATGTGTATGTTTTCATCTTTGAGTAATAGTTTTGGTAATAGTAGTGTTGAGTAGCCAACCTTTTTATTTTTTTCTCAGCGGCACATAGGAAGAAGAAGAGGTGTCTTGGGCCACATATTAAGTAAACAAACATTAAAGAAACTTGATTAGCAAAGATAAGGTTCATCCATACTTTTTGTGATATCTTGATAATGCGGATAAACAAAAAAAGTTCTCACAAAATCAACATTCAGCTCATTGTCTGCAGGTTGGCCACTCCTGTAAGGGGCTGAATTGCTAGTTGGAAAACTGGTCAAGGAGGAACCATTTGAGAGACTATTCTAGTAATTAAGGTGGAAATTTATCAATTAGTAATATTAGGAATAAAAACAAAGGAGCAACTTTAGAAGTTACTGTAGTTGAATTAGAAGTATGTGTAAATCGATTTGATTTACTTAAAAAATTTATTTATTTATTTATTTTTCTATGATTCAAAAAAAAAATTTATTGAGCATCATTTAGATACCAGTGAACAAAAGAGAAAAATTTCTGCTCTCAAGGAGCATGTGGTATAATAAACATGGAATGTAATGGATGATACCATTCACTAAAGCAATAAAAATGTTTAGGAGGAACTGACTTTAGAGGGAAGATAAGGAGTTTTGTTTTGAATATGTTTAGTTTAATTTTGAATATGAGTTTAGTTTGACATAATTTGAGCATCCCGTGTAACATCCAAGGCATGATATGCTACAGTGAGTTTATTTCTCTCTCTCTGTAGAGAGAGAGAGAGGGAAAGGGAGAGAGAGAGAGAATCTATATATCTATATCATATCTATGTCTATATCTATATACACACCATAGCTAGTTTCTTTCTCTCTCTCTGGCTTTGTGTAAGCACTGCCACAATTAAGACACTCAGCAGTACTGTCACCACAAGACAGAGTTATACCCACGGTCCCCAACCTTTTTGGCATTGAGGACTGGTTTAATGGAAGACAATTTTTTTTTTAGATAGTTTTGGGATGAGTCAAACACATTATATTTATTATGTACTTTATATCTATTATTATTACATTGTAATATATAATGCAGTAATTATACTTCTTGCCATAATGCAGAATCACTGGGAGCCCTGACCTTATTTTCCTGCAACTAGACAGTCTCAGTGTTAGCATCACTGCCTCAACTCTCTCTCTCATATCAACAGGCATTCTACTTTCTGTGGCCTGGCGTTGGAGACCACAGTCTTACGCTATCCTTTAGAGCAGGGGTCCTCAAACTACGGCCCGCGGGCCACATGCGGCCCGCTGGGTGTTTTTGCCTCCACTGCCTGTCCTGTTTAGCAGCGGACTTATCCCGGGCCGCAAAATCTGTTAGCGGAAAAACCATTGGTTGCATTCCCAAACAAAACATGTGTGGATTCACTGGAAAAGTTGCAAAAGGAGTTCCAATTTAGATTTAAAGAGCTTCATCTCCATGAACAGGACATACAGCTTTTCCATAATCCATTTTCTATTGACAATGAAAATGTAGAGGTCAGTCCCTGAGGTCACCGCCCTGGCCTCCAGCACCGCCTCCGGCAGGCATCTCCTGCAGGTGGGAGCCAGGCGCTGCAGGGTGTGGCAGGGGCGACTGAGTGCTCTTGCGGCTCCGGCTTTCTGGCTTCTCCATGGGGCTGGCCTGTGGTGCCCGGATGCTCTAAGAACGTTTCCAGTGTTGTTTGGAGGATACATGCAGTGGGATTCAGAATTCATGGAGAATTGCCTTTGTGAGAAGCTAAATTCTGCCTCTTAGTTTTTCAAAGAAACATCAAGAAACCATGAACAACATTAGTAGTGAAGAGTTTAACTGCCACTTGCTTGATGAAGGTTTTACTGCCAAGGACATTCTGGATCAAAAAATCATTGAAGTTTCCTCTTCTGATGATAAGGATGCCTTCTATGTAGCAGACCTCAGAGATGTTCTGAAAAAACACCGAAGATGGCTAAAAGCTCTTCCTCATGTCACTCCCTTTTATGCAGTAAAATGTAATGACAGTAGAGCCATTGTGAAGACCCTCACAATGGGACAGGATTTGACTGTGCTAGCAAGACTGAAGTACAATTAATTGGTGCAAAGTCTCGGGGTGCCTCCAGAGAGGATTATCTATGAAAATCCTCATAAAAAAGTGTCTCAAATTAAGTATGCTGCCAAAAAATGGGGTCCAGATGATGACTTTTGACAGTGAAGTTGAGCTGATGAAAGTTGCCAGACCACATCCAAAGGCCAAGTTAGTTTTGAGGATTGCCACTGATGATTCCAAAGCAGTCTGTCGACTCAGTGTTAAATTTGGTGCCACCCTCAAAACCAGGAGACTTCTTTTAGAATGGTCAAAAGAGCTAAATATTGGTGTTAGCTTCCACATAGTAAGTGGCTGTACTGCTCCTGAGACCTTCATGCAGGCAATCTCTGATGCCCTCTGTATCTTTGACATGGGAGCTGAGGTTGGTTTCAGCATGTACCTCCTTGGTGTTGGTGGTGGCTTTCCTGAATCTAAGGATGTGAAGCTTAGATTTGAAGCGATCACTGGTGTAATCAAACCAGCATTGGAAAAGTACTTTCCATCAGACTCTGGAGTGAGAATCATAGCTGAGCCAGGCAGATATTATGTTGCATCAGCCTTCACACTTGCAGTTAATATCATTGCCAAAAGAAATGTATTAAAGAAAAAGATAGGGTCTGATGATGGTGACGAGTCCAGTGAACAAACCGTCAATGATGGAGTATATGGACTATTTAATTACATCCTTTATGATCGTGCTCATGTAAAGCCTCTTCTGCAAAAGAGACCTAAACCAGATGAGAAGTATTATTCATCCAGCATATAGGACCAACGTGCAATGGCCTTGACTGGATAGTTGAGTGCTGTGACCTGCCAGAAATGCATGTGGGCATCTTTGAAAATATGGGTGCTTACACTGTAGCTGCTGCTTCTACTTTCAATGGATTCCAGAGGCCGACAATCTACTATGTGATGTCAGAACCAACGTGGCAACTTGTGCAGCAAATCCAGAACCCCAACTACCTACCCAAAGTAGAAGAGCAGAATGTTGGCACTCTGCCTGTGTCTTGTGCTTGAGAAAGTAGAATGAAACGTCACCCAGCAACTTGTGATTCAGCTAGTATTAATGTGTAGATACCATTCTGTAGCTGTTAACTGCGAGTTTGGCTTGAATTAAGGGATTTGGGGGGACTGTTTAACTTAATTATTGCTAGTTTTGAAATGTCTTCGTAAGAGTAGGGTTGGCACAGATGCAGCAATATGTAAGATTAGGAGATGGGGTCACACTTATCTGTGTTCCTATGGAAACTATTTGAATATTTGTTTTATATGGATTTTTATTCACTTTTCAGACTTGCTATGAAAGAACACCCCTCTGCTGCTCAGCAAGCATTTGTAGCTTATACAGTGGCAGAATGGGCCAAAAGCTTAGTGTTGTGATCTGTTTTAAGAATAAAATATCTTGAAATAAAAAAAAGAAAAAGAAAGAAAGAGAAAAAATGTGGATATAATTTACCAAATGGAACTGGCTGAACTGCAGAATTGTGACTCTCTGAAAGACGCATTCAAGTCAAGCAGCCTTCCTAATTTCTATGCATCTCTCCCCTCTGAGACGTATCCTAATCTCAGGAACCACGCACTCAAAATGGCAACCATCTTTGGTAGCACTATGTCTGTCAACAGACTTTTTCCAGAATGAAACATCTGAAATCTCCAACCAAATCTAGACTAACTGATGCACGCTTGCCTCACTTGTTACGACTAGCAGTGACAAATACAGAACAGGACATTGACCATCTCATTAGCCAAAAGCAGTCCAGCCCATAGTTCCCATTGAAATACTGGTAAGTTTGTTAATTTAACTTTATTTGTTCTTCATTTTAAATATCGTATTTGTTCCCATTTTATTTTTTTACTTCAAAATAAGATATGTGGAGTGTGCATAGGAATTTGTTCATAGTTTTTTTTTTTTTTTTAAACTATAGTCCGGCCTGCCAACAGTCTGAGGGACACTGAACTGGCCCCCTGTTTAAAAAGTTTGAGGACCCCTGGTATAATCAATAGGCAATACATGATCTGTGGTGTATTTTCCCTGTGTTACTTGGGTATAATGCTTGAGTTTTTTCCCTTTAATAAAACGGGAAGTAGAAAGCACTTTAAAAAAAGGCACCGTAAAGTAGAATGAATGTTAATTGTCATTTACACAGGTAAACACTTTTCCCTACCTATTGTATATTTGTACAGTGGCAAGTGACAATAGGTGGTTTCTTTTGCCATTGAGATAATATGTAAATGGAAAAGAATAATTATTGATGAAGTTAAAAAAATATGTACTAGGCCAGCGGTTCTAGTGGGTCGAGACCCACAGGAACTATATTAAAGGGCCTCAGCATTAAGAAGGTTGAGAACCACCATACCAGGCCACATGCCATGGGTCACTCCTGTGATCCTACCACTCTGGGAGACTGAGGCAGGAGAATTGCTTGAACTCAGGAGTTCAAGACCAACCTGAGCAACAGCAAGAAACTATCTCTACTTAAAATAGAAAAACTAACCAGGTGTATTTGTGGCAGCACCTGTAATCCCAGCTACTTGAGAGGCTGAGGCAGGAGGATGGTCTGAAGACAGGAGTTGATGTGAGCTAGGCTAACCACATGGTACTGGGGCAATAGAGAGAGACTCAGTCTCAAAACAAAAAAAAGTACTGATTTGAAACATGAGCAATTGTATAGGCAATCAGCTCCTTCACTTGACATTTTATTAATACCAAGACTAGACAAAGTGGTCCTTTTAAATTGTGCATTCGTTTGAATTAACTGAGAGGTGGTGTATAGGGATTAAAGTTATGTTCTTTGAAACTGTTTGAGTTTTATTCTGTATCAGTTTTCTTATCTGTATAACTGGATAAAGATAACACTTACTTCTTAGAGCATTTATGCAGATTATACATAATTTGCATAGAACAATGTTAAGTGCTATTATTGTTATTATTAGATTTTATGTATTAACAAGGTTCTGCTGAGTAAAGTGGGATGAGACTTTTGAGACTAATTAAAATTTTTATATTTTTCATTCCTAGACTGATTTATTTAAATAGGTTGGCCTTATTTGTCATTTGACATGTAATCCAGTCACCCAAAAATTCAGGAGTAGGTGATACAAGACAGAAAAATTAAATCCAGTATTTCTATAGAGATCGCCGTGAAAATGAAAAAGCATTCATGAAGAATTAGAGAAAACTACTTCTTGCTGTGCTTTATCATTATTTTCCTTGGTGGTTAAGAATTTATGGATCTGGATATTGAGCAAGATGGCGGCCAAGTAACAGCTTCCTTGTGGTTAGGCATGGTGAAGACTGGGAGAGAAGACTTCAGGCATTTCTGACTGGTGAGATCTGCCCAGAAACATGCCTTTGGAGACATGGAGACAGCGTGAGACTTCCGGACCCCCTGAGGAAGGCAAAAGCAGTGGAGCTCTGGCAAGTGGTTGCCTGTGTTCACTTGGTTTAATCCTGCCAGCAGCTGTAGGTACAGCAGCAGTGAGATTGCAAACTGAAAAGGCCTTATCTGTGAGCTGTTTGGGGTTTTTTTTGGACTTGGCACTCAGTTGAACTATCTTAGGAGAAGTTAGGCAAGAGTGTGGAGGTGTTTGAGTGTTGTCTGGGGCCCCAGACTGAGCCACCGAGCCAGACAGAGCTACTTGTGTTTGGTTGTGGGTTGTGTGGAGCCATTGTGGGAGAACTGCCCTGGCAGGCTCCACCCTCAGGGGCTCAGAACAAGCATCAGGTGAAGCGAATAATCTAGTGACTGAGCAGCCTAAAGGCAGGGACTGAGATTCCTTGCAGCCTTAGCCCTCAGGGGCATAGGATGAAACTGGTTTTGGCACACTGGGTAAGTGGATAGCCACTTAAGGAGTGATCCCAGTGACAAGCACTTTCCTGGAATAGCTTCTGCTTAACCCAAGTTAGCAATTTTAAGTGCCATCTAAGCAGGCTGAGGAGGATTTAGGCTCTCCACCCCGTAGGGTTTGGAGTTTTAAAATCATTAGAGGCCTCCAGTCTCCATTTTGTACAGCTGTATCTACATTGTAATTAACATATCACAACTCAGAAGATCACCTCTTCCCCAGACAATATTCAGCAAGATATATATACTGCTTTGTTTTAGGTTTTGTTTTGTGTTTGTTTGTTTGTTTTTGTTGTTGTTTTGTTTTTAATTTCAATATCTTCCTTAAAGATTTTTCTTTTCTTTTTTCTTTCTTTTATTTTTTCATTTTTCTAGTTTAAATATAATTTTCCATTGTTGCCTTTTTCAACAATTAGAACTTCATTTTTGCTAGTGTTTGTACCCTTATTAATTGTTTTTTTCCCCAATTTTATCACATAAAATTTTCATTTTGCTTGTTTTGGTTTTATTTATTGCATTTTTGTCTTTCCTCTCTACTTGGTGGAGGTGGAGTACTGTGTCCAAACAGGCTGGCAAAGAGTTGCTGACCTAACCACTCAACCCAGCACCCCCAGAGGTTGGGGGTTCTTAAGATTGGGTCAAAATACCCTACTGTACACCTATATTGCTCCTATCCCCCTCTTTCTGTGCCTCTCTTCTTTCTATCAATAGTTGTTTCTACCCACTCCTTCTCCTTTCTCCTTTTTCTTTTCTTTTCTTTTTTTTTCTTTCTTTCTTTCTTTTTTCTCTTCTTGCTCTTCAATCTTCTCATGCTTCTGGTCCTGTACCAAAAGGACTCATTGAAACCCTAGTCCAGAGGCACAGCAACTTAAAGAGCAGGAGGAAGTGAAAGGAAAATTAGGGCAAGGAAACAGATAAAAGAAACCACTCATGAGGAAGAATCATCAGAAAACTCATGGCATCATGAAAAACCAGTCCAGAGCAACACCCCCCAAGGGAATGTGAGGTAGCTACTGCAGAGGATTCAACCTATAAGGAAATGTTAGAAATGACAGAAAGGGAATTTAGAATACAGATGATGAAGACAATCAAAGAAATGAAGGAAACTGCTGATAAAATGGAAAAGGAAATCCAAAAACAGAAACAATTAAGAGATGAACACTATGAAGAATATAAAAAGGATATAGGAGAGGGAAATGAAGCAGTCAATTAGGGAACTTAAAGATGCAGTAGAAAGTATCAACAACAGATTAGACCATGCAGAAGAAAGAATCTCAGAGGTAGAGGACAAAGCTCTTGAGATAACTCAGATAGTTAAAGAGGCAGAAAAGAAG
>CAUYON010024084.1:0-43757 GCA_963573935.1 Arctocebus calabarensis | reverse complement strand
CCCACCTTGTCCCTCTGTCACACCCAGTCAGTGGTAACAGTTGTGATCAGTTTCCTCCAATGATGCTCCAGGTTTGTGCCTGCCTGGGTCACAGTGAGGTCTGTGGCTCCACAACCAGTCTGCTACTCCCTGTCACTGTTTGGCAGGGGGAGGTGGGGCCTGACAACCTGAGTACTTAACAGGGGCTGGGGTGATTCACTCAGTTCCAGCCCTGTCCCTGATTGATGTTGCTGCTGGAACAGAACAAGTTCGCAGAATTTATTTCTGTCTAGGCTATTTTCCCTGATCAGACTGGGGCTGCAAATGGGTTTTACTCTGTGTGTGAGTTCCAGCCCTTTGTCTCAGCTTTCATCCCCCGAGGACCAGGTTAAGCAAAGCAGCCCCTCTGCGAGTATTCTCCCACAACAATTCCACAACACTTGGAAAGGAAAATCAAACCTTCCCACTACCACACACCCAGTGTACAACATTGGAAAGTCCTCAGGTGATTGACCCAGTTGATGTGGTACCAATCAATTGTCCCAGCCAGTACCAACCTCAAATCAAAGAGTTGAAAAGTCTCTGGCGACTAGACAGCAGAAGTCTGCTGGGAGCTTTAGTATAACTCGCTCCAGTGTTCTATGAGCTCAGGAGGGCCCCCCCCAGCCAGTAAATTAGCCTGGGAAGGTTGATGCCTCTTTCCCCACCTCCTCTGTCGCACCCAGTCTCCGGTAACCCCGTAGGGCTGTGGTCCAGTTCCCTCCAATGAGCAGATGCTCTAGAGGTTTGCACCTGCCTAGGTCACATGGAGCTCTGTGGCTCCTCAGCCAGTCCACCAGTTATGTCGGTGTTGATGGGGGGGGTGAGGCCTGACAACCTGGGTACTTGATAGGGGCTGGGGCGATTCACTCAGTTCCAGCCCTGTCCCTGATTGATGTAAAGTAGATGAAAAAGCTGATAGAACAGAACAAGTTCGCAGAATTTCTGCCCTGTAGAGGAGACGCTGGGCTGCTAATAGTCCTGACTTAGTCTGTGAGCTTCAGCCCTTTGTCTCAGCTGTCATCCCCTGAGAGCCAGGTGTGGCCGAAATTTAGCAAAGCTTTGGTCTGCTTTAGCCAGCAACCTTTTGGCTCACTCTCTCACTGCTCCCAAGCTGGGAGAACAGCACAGACCAGTGGCAACCCACTCCCTGTCCACACCCCTCGAGAAAGTGTTCAAGAATCTGGACTCCATGGGAGACAGACCTCCAGACCTCAGGGTGAGAGTGGAGGGGAGTGCTGGGAGTTCCAACTTGCAGGTAGAGAATATATACAGTTTTATACAGCTTTATGCCTGGCAGGAGAGTGCCACGGCACCCTAGTATGGGAAGGAGGTCCAGTTTTTAGAGGGTCTCTCCCGTGGGGTAGAGTGAGAGGACGTCTGAACTCTGCTCGCTTGTTTGTATGGAGGTATGGAGTATACTGCGAACTGTTCTCTTGGGGGAGGGGACTCCCATCTGCTTGGTGATGTGCTCTGTACCTTTTATTTGTATCCTTGGTTTCGCAGGTCACTCCATCACGGTTGATGTGTGTTCCTCAACCTTGTCTCTTGGCTCAACTCCAAACCATTGGCTTTCTCGCTAAATTTCTGTCCTTTAACTCTCCTTCTAGATGGGAGCGTCTGCAGAAAGCTGGCTACAGACCGCCATCTTGGCTCCTCCCTCAGATTTTCTTATTTTTGATTGTGCTGTGGTTATGTAAGAGAATGTATTCTTAGGAAACATACACTACAATAATTTGGGGTAAAAACGTATGATGTCTGCAATTTAAATAGTTCAAAAAGAAATATATGTGCAAACACATGGGGAGTGGAGAGGAGGAAATTTGAAAGATACAGTAAGTAATAAAGCGAATGGAGGAAAATGCTAACAACTGGTGAATTGGGAGAAAGGGTACACAGAATGCCATTGTACTGTGTGAACCTTTGTGAACATTGCAAGTTCACCACAAAAATGAAATTATATAAAAATTTTAAAATACAAAAAATTAAAATACAGCTAACGATAAGAGTTCTTCATTGTCAGTCCAAACACAAAAGAAAATTTTTAACCCACAGAGCAACAGTTGTGGAGAAAAAAGATTGAGGAAGAGTGTGATAGGGTAGTTCACCTGTCCTGGCACCAAGTCAGAATGCCACACCACCTGAGAAGGTATAAATGCCACCAGCAAGGCTGGTTATGGTGGCAGTTGTAGCTCATTGGGACAGGAATAATGACAGTGCTGTTCTCTGAGTCTCAGCCTTCCAGATGAAACAGTAAGGCTTAGATGAAGAGGACAAGAACTTGTACTGAGTGGCCATTGCCAGGAATCCCTCGGTGTTTATACATGGATGCCCCTGAGGTTGATCTGTACTCTTAAGAGCAAAGCAGTGTATTTTCCACATTCAATAATTCACAAGTTGATAATGTGTTCAAAATGTGTTCATTGGGGCCGGGCGCAGTGGCTCATACTTGTCAACCCAGCATTCTAGGAGGCCAAGGTGGGCAGATTGCCTGAGCTCATGAGTTCAAGAGTAGCCTGAGCTAAAGCAAGACCCTTGCCTCTAAAAATAATAGCCAGGTGTTGTGAACAGGCACCTGTAATCCCAGCTACTCAGGAGGCTGAGGCAAGAGAATTGCTTGAGCCCAGGAGTCTGAGGTTGCTATGAGCTATGGTGTCATAGCACTCTACCTGGGGCAACAAAGTGAGACTCTGTCTCAAAGAAAAAAAAGTCTTCATTGGGTTATTCTGTGCTAGCCTTTGTGGCAGACACTGTGGGAAATCAAGAGTCTGTGTCCTCAAGGATGTATAGGGCAATAATAGAGATAAGATAGATGTTCCCAATATACCAATATATAAATAATCAAATATACAATAATCCCAATACCAATATACAAAGATCTCAGAGGAGGAAGAGAATGGAGAATGAAGTTTCCCAAAAGGATAGGCCAATGGGGTTTGAGAAAGAGGTGGGAGGCAAGGGACAGCCTCACCCCTTGCAGGAGGCTGTCCTTAGTACTCAGCCTTGGTGCTGGAGTCATTTATATGTTTCCCCACTGGCAACCCTATCACCTTTCCTAATTCCTGCTGTATCCTCAATAAAAAAGACCAAAGAATTTGTACTCAGGTAAAAAACTTAGGAAGTGAGATATCTACTAGTTAAAAAATAAGCTGTGAAATTTGAAGCAACAAAAAGGAAATAACTACCAAAAGGCATGTTTTTAGCAGTATGTTGTGATCTCCGGTTTTTAAAAAGATAAATAGATAATACTTTCATCTATTAGATAGATGATAGATAGGTATATGGATAGATAACAGAAAAACAGGTGGATGAAAGCTGTGAGACCTAGAAAAAAATCACCTAAATTCTCTGAACTTCAGTTTCCTCAGCTATAATAATAATACAGCTTACAGAGTTGAAAAGAAAATTAAAAGTGAAAAGGAGTAATACATGTAGCTATTCAAAAAAGTTAGGTAAATAAATGAAAGAGAAGAAAAAAGGAAAGGAAAAGAGAGAAAAGAAATGGATAGACTTACATTAAAAATAAGAATCATTAGCAGTCTGGTAGGACAAAGAGGGAGGATCACGTGAACTCGGGAGTTCAGGCCTATATTCCTAGTTACTCAGGAGGCTGAGGCAGGAGGATTGCTTGAGCTCCAGAGTTTGAGGTTGCAGTGAGCTATGATGATGCCACTGCACTCTAGCTGAGGTGACAGAGCAAGACTCTGCCTCAAAATAAATAAGTAAACAAATAAATAAAAATACAAAGTCATCAGCATTGTGGGAGACCAAGGTGGGAGGACTGCTTGAGGCCAGGAGTTTGAGCCCAGCCTGAGCAAGAGGGAGATCTCATCTTATAAAAACTAGAAAAATTAGCTGATCTTGGTTGTAAGCCTAAAGTCCCAGGAGGGGAGGCGGAGGAATTGCTTGAGCCCAGGAGTTGGAGGTTGCAGTGAGTTATGTTGACATCAAGCCTGGGTGACAGAGTGAGACTCAGACTCAAGAAAAGACAGAATCATGTTGGGATTTCAGGAGAGATTTTTTAAGTAGGCCATTACTGCAAGCAAATTAAAAATTCAGAAAGACATACAATGGTAGGTTTTACTTTTTTTTCTTTTAAGAACAATGGGATTATAGCGGTTTTTATGTTCTTTAGGGTACTTTTGGAGGGGTATTTTCTAAATTTGCTATGATGGAGATTAATTTATATTTAAGAGAACCTATCATTTTTAATTTCAGAAAAGCAGATATGTTAACAACAAAAAGAGCTGTTTGTTTGTTTTTCCTCCTCAGTTGTGTCACACGGGCACCAGTCTGTCCATACTCCCTTGCTTAGTACCTCTGGTGATTTTTCTACCAGTGGGTTGGTAATAGCCAGTCTATAGCAGAAGAGTCTTCCCTCCTTTGTCCCGAATGCAGTGTCCTGTGCCAGTGCACGGAACTCCTAAAAACGCCCAGTTCATTTTCCAGCAGTATATGCAACTCATTTGGGGAGTCTAGCTCAGCTCAAGGCTTAGTCAAGGCAAGAAGTGAGCATGAATGAGATCACTGTTTCCAAGACCTACAAACAAATGGGTAGTGCAGGGATTAGGGTTTTGACTTTCCTGCTGACGGTTTCCTAGGACATGAGTACTTCATTCTCCCAGGAGATCATCCCGGCTTAGCTCATCACTCCTCCCACACTAGACATTTTTTGAGGCTCAGGGTGTGTTTTGAAATATTACTGCGAAATGACAAATACACCTTGTTAAATGACAGAACTTTTTACTCAGTGTTTTCTACACCCTTTTACTTCTGCAATTTTTCAGAGCGTTTTGATCTATAAACTTGTCAGAGAGGTCTCTGTGCAACTACAATGGGTGTGCTGCTAGGGGCGATACACAAAAATAAGGAAACATACAGCCCCTCCAAACTGATTTCAACCTAAGCAGCATGTATGTACGTAACAAAATGGAATGAACTGCAGAGTAAGCAGATCCAAGAGTGTTGATGCGTGATCCTCACGGAGATACAAAGCCTGGGACTCCACGTTGAGGCTTGGTTTTTATGGTGTGAAGGACTGGGCTTTAAATTCCATTCCTGAGCTGTTGGCTGGAGTTATCTGGTCCTCCTCTCTGAATGCACAGATAAGGAGGCAAAATTTTTCACAGTGAAGTGGTTCACTGAAAGCCAAAACAGGTCACTAAGAAGCAAAAAGATTAGAAGTCTACCTATTGCTGTTTAGCAGGATTTCTCTGGAGGTAATGGGTGGAAAAATAACCCAATTATTAAAACCCTCAACCACAATCATATGAGTCCATGTTCTCTTTTCTTAAAGCTAGAGACTCATTACCCTTCTGAGTTGTAGGTCAAATATTTAAGGCCTGCTCTCGGAGCCTACTTGGTGGGACTTCCTAATGCAGGTAGCCACACATTAATTTTCCAGGGGAAATTCCTCAGAAACTTAGCCTAAAGTGGCTTCTGACTTACACTGAAACCAGAATGGCAACATGATTTGTTCCAAACCTGCTCTCCACCTCTCTGGTTATCCTTCAGCCTCTGCTTAGCTGTTTGTTGACCTTCCATGACATGGTTTCTCAGATGTGGATTATCTCTTATAATAGGGTTTTCATGGTAGGTTTCTTAGCTCCATTTTAAATTTATTGTGTATTTTATCTTTCATGCTTCGCAACTCAAAACCGGGACACCCTGAGGTATATCACAAGTTATTTTTATTAAAGAAGCCTCCTGGTCACCTATGCCTTCTCTATGAATCTATGACAGGTTAAATTTGTTTTTTATACTCCAGGTAATATCTTTAAATCAGGAAAAGATTAAAATGGGATGTCACTTCTATGAAACCTCAGATACAGCAAGAAATCCCTCAACATTTTTTTGCTCCAGGCCCCATTACCTCCCCTTGGTGGTTCTTCAGAAAGAATTTACGTCACAATAAAAGTTTGGCAGTGCTATCTGGCTCGACATCAACATTGAAGTATAAAAGTGTGGTTTCAAAACTTCCTTGGGTTCTCAGAGCTGCTAGTAATTATTTCCTGCGTCCCCACAAAACATTCATTTATTCATTTAATTTGTCTGAGACCACTTAGCATAACAGGCAAGAAGATGACCTCTAAATCCAGACAGCACGAGTTTGAATCTTGGCTCTGAAGTTACTAACTGAATGACTTTCCACAAGTTGATTGATGTCTCTGTGCTTCATTTCCCAAACGGGGGTAACAATAGGACCCCTACCTAGGGTTGCTCTGAGGATACATTCTTATAAAGTGTTTAGAGCAGCTTCTGACACAGAATAAGAGCTCTGTAAACTTTTCTTTAAAAGTTAGTATTAGCATACTTACCTGCCAGGGGAGACGCCATGATCACAAAGGTGGTTTTCCCAGGGTGAGGCTTATCCACGGCACTCTGGATGTGCTGACTCCTGGGATTTCCCCAAATGTGGGAAACTCAACTGCAAAATTTGTGGTAGTGGGGGACTGCGTTCACATGTTCCCCTGATTAAAAATAAGTAAAGAAATAAAAATTAACATTTGCTAATTTTGGCTTATTGGATATCAGGTATGGGGTAGAGAATGGTGTGAGTTTGGAGGGGGCTATATAATCTCCTCCCCTTGAGTGTGGTCAGGACCTGTGACTTTCTTCTAACTAGTAGAACGTGGAAAAAGTGGTGAGCTATATCCCCTGAACACATCTGCCATATGACAAAGGGGAGGGAATGCCACTCCCAAGATGGTGTTATGTTATTGAAGACACCTTCTTGCCAGAACTCTGCTGGCCTTGAGGAAACAAACTGCCATGTCACAAATGGCCTCTGGGGAGCACCATGGGCAGAGAACTGCACGCAGCTTCTGGAGCTGAGAGTGGTCTCCAGTCAGCAATCATACAAACAAGCAATAGCAAAACAGTAACAACAATAAAACCCTCCAGTTTGCGATTCTGCACATGCCAGGTGACAAATGGAGCTTGAAAGTGGATTCTTCTCCAATTGAGCCCCCAGGTAGGAAGGCAGCAGAGCAGTTACCTTGACTACAGTCTCTGAGACCTGGAAAGAGAAAACCAGGCAGCCTTGGGAGAGCCCCTGAGCCGAAGACTCAGTAGATGAAGGACTGGAGAGAAACGCATAACCACGTTTGCTGCTCTGACTTTAAGTCCATCACCACCACACAAGTCCTATACACTCCATTTCTCTAGTTCACTTATTTTGCCATTCTCCTGGATGACAATTTCACATCTTTTCTCTCTCAGGCCTTACGGTCTTCTCCATGATCATTCTCAAAAGATAATCTTGCTTCTCCTCTCACTTCCACCAGCTCCTATGACCATGACCACACATCTACCTTTATCTGCACTCTTTTTTTTTTTTTTATCTTATGTCAAGGCTTGGGATAAAATGTCCACAGCCCAATCCCTCTACCTGTGAGCTAGAGTCCCAGCCTGGAATTCTTACTGGGTATCTCAAAATTAAAACGACCTTCACTGAGCTCCTGATTGGTTCCCATACTCTTCCCCAAAACCTTCTTCTCTTCTCTCTCTATGGTTTCTCAGGCCAAAAATCTGAGCATCCTCAACTCCTTTTTCTCATTCCAGATCCAAGCTATAGTAAATCCCATAGGTTTTGTCTTCAAAATATATCCAGAATCTTATTGGTTCTCGCCATCACATTCTCCCATCATCCTCTCTTACCCGAATTACAGTAATAGTTTCCAAACAGGTCTTGCTTCTACCTCTGACCCTTTTAAAGCCATTCTCAGTATAATCAGCATCCAGAATGATCTCTAGAATTACTTTGCCCCTCTGCTTAAAACCCTCTAATGGCTTCCTACTTCACTTGGAGTAAAATTCAGTGACCCATATCAATGACCCATCAATAGGGTCTTACAAGATGTATTCACACACACACACACACACACACACCCCTGATCCACTCCTCTATCTCTAACTTCACCCCTTTATTTTCTCCATACCCAGCTCTGGTTCACCAAATTCCAGCCACATTGGACTTGGCATTTGCCCTGAGAGCAGTGGGGAGCCCCTAGTGGGTTTTTATAAACCATCCTTCTATCTCCTCTGCCTATAAAGTGGGACAAAATGTAGAAAGTTAATATCACAGATCTGCATAGCCTATGGGTATTGGGGCCTTCCATTATACAATTGCTGTTATTGATCTTATTGACCCGGCAAGGATACAAAGGATCCCTCAAGATCCAAGGTAATTTTACTAGAGACCCCTTTCTTATTTTTCTTTTTGTGATGAAAAATTAAAAGCAAAAAATTTCAGAGACTTGAAATTTTTAGTATTTTTGGAAGAAAAAATTAGATTCTTAATTTTCCATTACACAAGAATTATACAAACATTAAAATTTGAAAAGAGAAAAAGAAAAAAGGAAAAGATGGAAAGAGGGAGGAAGGACAAAAGGAAGGAAGGAAATCTTGCCAGGGTCCTGCTACATAAAACAATTCTTATTAACCCTTCAGTAGGCTTCTTTACAGACTAGAAAGTCTAAGTACTCTAAAGAGAGTATTTCCTATCATTTGCAGCATTCGCCCCCAGGGGAGAGAGGGACAGTGACTTCTTTGGAATCTTGAATTCATGCACACACCACACCCTGCCCTAGCTGAGCTCATTTCTTGTCCAGAGTTTTAGAAAAACACCCTGGGGTTTGCTCAGCAGCCTGAGGCCTTTCTGGTATTTCACTGAAGTAACTTATGACTGGGTTTGTCTTGGCTCTGAGGCTGGTTTTAAAGATAATCTGCATTCTTCTCTTGACAGATGACGAATAAATTTAATTGCAAGTATGTCCAGCAGTAATAATGAATGTGTGATAAAATATAAACGGGCCACCCACAAATAGAAATAAATTCTCTTGACTGAAATGAACATACAAGCTTTTTCTTCCCCTCACCAGAATGCCTTCTTAAATTACATCATGATGGAATTCTACAGATATCTTGTTTGTTTTTTAAAGAATGATGTGCCCTTTATCTATTTGTTGCTGACTACTATTCTATTAGTGTCAGGTTTTATTAAGTTCAATTGTAACTACCAAAAAGTTGTAATTTTATTTGGAGATGATCAGTTTCATTTTAACAACTGTTTAAAAATTGTTATTTATTATTGGTAATAAAAATAAACCCTTAGTTTACAATTTACCACACAAAAATTAGTTAATTTGCTAAAAAAAAATTAGAAATATAAAAATAAACAGTAAATGGAACTTTCCAAATGGTGACTCTTTGATATGGTCCAATTATAGCTGGTTCAGATTATTTTTAATAATGTAAAATATTTCTAATTACATGCTTTAAAGTTTTCTGACCACAAAAATTGAGGTCATCTA
The DNA here is from genome assembly GCA_963573935.1 of Arctocebus calabarensis. NCBI lineage: Eukaryota > Metazoa > Chordata > Mammalia > Primates > Lorisidae > Arctocebus > Arctocebus calabarensis. The sequence continues at coordinate 34,425 of CAUYON010024084.1, read as the reverse complement.
CTTTGGAATGACCAAAGTCAATTATTTTAGTCTCTTTTTTATCCCTTAATCTTTTCACTATTGATCAAGTAAAAGTATCAATGCACTGTTTCCTAAACATGACTTATTGTTATAAGATTGGCAGATTTCCAGAATTTCATTATTAATTATACTGACTTACCATTTCTTGAGCACAGCAGAGTGAAGTCTGGATAAATTCATCCAAAACTGTTTTAAATAATGTATGAAAATTCTTTAATTATTTAGAACTAGAGAAAAATTATATTAACTTCTCAGATACATATTGTGGAATACCGGGTCTCATAAATGACTTTGTAAAAATGTTTAAGTGTCCCTTATGTGATTCCCTACTATTATAACTATATAGAAAGCTATGTTATAACTTCTTTCAGAAAGCAATAGTACCAACAAAAGAGATAAATATCACATCAAGTTAATTATGGTTTAGAAAGCATGGGTGTCTCTCAGTCACTGAGCTCTTCTGCTTTAGTCTGCTTGGGCTGCTATAACACAAACCACAGACTGGTGACTTAAACAACAGATATTTATGCTCACAGTTGTGCAGGCTGGGAAGCAGGAGACCAGAGTGCCAGCATGGCCAGGTTCTGGGTTGCCAACAGGTGCCTTCTTGCTGCATTTTAACAGAAATAGAGAGCAGACAAGCTCACTAGTCTCTTCTTATCAAGGTACTAATCCCACTGTGGAGTACCACACAGTCCTGACCTCTTCTAAACCTAATTATCTCCCAAAGACCCTCCCATCACCAAATACCAGCACACTGGGGGTTAGAGCTTTGAAATGTGAATTTGGGGAAGATACAATTTAGTCCAGAGCATTCTGCTCCTGGTCCCCCAGAATTCATGCCCTTCTTACAGTCAAAATGCATACATTCCATCCCAATAACTCTTACAGTCTTAATTCTATGCATCATCAATTCCAGAGAACTGTCATCTAAATTAGGTTTCAGTGAGAGTTGAGGTGCAATTCATCCTTAGACAAAATTCCTTTCCAGCTGGGAACTTGTGATGCCAGACAAGTTATCTGATCTGGTTCCCAAATATAGTGGCAGGACAAGGATGAGATAGACATTCTTATTCCAAAAGAAAGAAGTAGAAAACAAGGAAGGGGTGATTGGTCCCAAGCAAGTCCAAAACCTAGCAGGGCCAAGTTCATAGTTGGAGAATTATTCTCTTTGGTTAGATGCTGTAGTCCCCCAGGCTCACTGTGGTGACAATGTTATCCCACAGCTCAGGAGACGCCACCCACATCAAGGCTCTCTGCAGTGTCCAGCTCCTGAGTGCCCTGGCCAGTGATGGATGACATCTTGACATGTAACCCCACCCTTTGAAAACCAAGAGGCACTGACGCTGTCCCCTGGGACTGTGGTGGGAGTGGCAGAACTGCCTTAGGAGTCATTTTTCCCTTTTCTTGAGGACCTGCACATAACAACTGATGTGTATTAAATTATTTTTATTAAATTTCACTTCCATTTTTTATTTTCTCATTTCATCTTTATAACCTATTTGGTTAATTCAGATATAATTTTCATCTTATGGATCAATATGCTGAGGCTAAGAAATGTTAAGTAACTTTTGTAAGGTCTCAAACAGTGGAAGATTTCAAATTTGAACACACATTTGATCACAAATTTCGTACTCTTAATCACTGTTTTACTGAATACATACTGTGCCATCTGGGCTCTGAAAAACCCTCTGGTAGCCATGAAGTTCTAACCTTAACTCAATCCTGGGGAAAGTAATCAGCTTCGGATGCACAAGGATACTGCCCCTCTCAACTGGATCCAGTATGTACAGGGGCCAGGCTTGAACCCATCACCCCCGGCTTGTGGAGCCGGCACCCTACTCCTTCAGCCAGGGGCACCACCTACACATCCTTTCATAAGCGAGCACCCCAGCTGCGGCCCCAGCACCTGACCTCTCCTGCGCCTCCGTTTGGCCACAGAGGACACACTTCCTCTGTTGACTTGCTCCGCCTATGTGGCTAAAGGGACCACTTTGGGGGTTTCTTTTCTTTTTTCTTCTTTTTCCCCTTGTTCTCTCTCTCTTTCTTTCTTTTTACATATCAGAGGAGTGAGCGCCCACAAACCAGGGATGCACATCTCACACATGTGCTTGAACACAGGACCATGATGCTTATAAACTACTAATGGGTATAGTGTGACACTTCTTTCTCTCTCTCTCTCCCTCTCCCCCACCCCCTCCCCCTCTACCTTGTATCCCCACCCCCCACCCCCATATAAAACACCAGAGCTAGCTAAGAATGAGCACCCCAGATTCTCCAGGCAGCCAGCCAGCCATGACACCCATGTGTAGCACATGTGGGTTTTACCTTCGGTCGCCACAGTGCCCTGTGGATGACCAGATGTCTGTGGCTGACTTTAGACCAGGGACTTTGTCACCTTAGCGCCTGTTGGTCGACCAGATGTCTCTTCTGCATGCTTTGGTGTCTAAGTATATTGTCTTTATGTGACCCAAAGGCCCAAGTAATTGCTTTCCCAAACACAAGATGAAGCTATAACATGCAGCTTGTAAAACTGCAATATTTTTGCAATCAGTGACTGCCCCTCAAAACTGTTTTAAAATGATTGAGGTTTTCCTGTTCAAAGCTTAGAACCAGCATCTTATCTCATCTAGAATATTTTTCTTTAAAATTTAGCATGCTTTTTATTATGAACAATGTCTTTGAATAGGAAAAACACAATTTTCACGTATAACACAGATATCCTAGACAAGAAAAAAAAAGTGTATCATCCCACAGGCTTGGGCTAGGCTTTTAACTCTGCTGCTGACCCAGTGCGGTCAGCAAATCTACCCTCTCCTGTACATGGGATGTGAGCGCTCATTGGGCTGTCCTAACAGAGACCACAGTCGCCACCCTTACCCTTGGTTGACAACTGTATTTTTTCATAAATTGGGTGTTGCTTTGGGTTGGTAAGGACCTTCAGAGGGATTCAATATGAAGTAGTTCAAGAATAAGACAAGGCTTACGAATTCAGGTGACTGGACAGTTGAGACACCTTGGAGACATTCCATTCATATCCTCTGAAGTCTGCCATTATTAGCCTCTGTGTGTTGTTTTTTCTTGAACATTAATCTCTAGTCATGTTCCTAGAACTCAAAGAAATGTTAAGATCAATGAATTCAGTATGGATTTTATAAAAGAAATGTAGTCTACTTACAGCTATGTATGCATTTAGGGCACATATACAAAGTTATTCTTTGTGGAAGCGAATTGTGAAAAGCATAATTAAACAGATATTTAAGGTTTGAAATTCTGGCTAAATGAGGGACAGGTTATTTGAATTAGGCCATGCATCTTTATTTCTGACACATTAAGCAAACAGGTTAAGTAACAATTTGACCCATACAGGATCACGCATATATTAACAATAAATTACTCTTTGCGAATTAATTATAAGCAAACTTACTGAGGTTTTCACTCAAGCAATAATTCTCATTTATCTAGTCACACAGCCACAAATTATAAGCAAAAGAGATGTACAATCTCAGACAAAAATTCCCTCAAATCTTCATTTAGATCTGACAGTGCAGTTGTGTTAATGAGATTAACTTTAATACATAATAATTTGTATGTGAAGCAAAAAACACTGATAAAAGAAATTTAATTTTGTCCCACAAAAATCAAAGTAGAAATAATATAGTTTATATTTAATCATTCCTTATCAGGCTTAAGAACCTAATAAAAAGAATAATAACAGTAATAACAGGGAGAAGAAAAGAATAACTGCAATTCTGGATCCATTATAAAGTGGCATGTTTTCTACAGTTTCAAGAAACATTAAGTTTTCTGAATGTAAACTTGCTAGAAATAAAAAGTATGAATTTGACAAACAACAACAACAAAGCAAAACTCTGCTATTAGGGAAGTTCTTGCCATCAAAAACCGTCAGGATGAGCTGTGTACTACACAAAAACCAACATGGACAGAAAACTGGGGGTAACACTGGAGGGGAAAAGCTCGGCTTGCAGCCTGACCATGCAACTTTAAATAAAGGCCATGCAACTTTATTGCATGAGAAGAGGAATTAGAATGATGATGAGAACAAAGCAAAAGGAAAGATTAAAAAAAAATTCACTGGTGTTCGGTGTGAATTAGCTATTCTGTCATCATAGCAATGTTAGGATGTAAATACAATTATCATCTCTATGTTGTAAAAGAAGAAACCAAGTCTTGTAGAGTGTAAGCAGCTTGCTAAGGTCATATAGTTATTGTGCGATGAAGCCTCTCCAACTCCAAAACTAATGTCGTAACATAACCAGACTATAACATTGCCAGACTTCTCTATTGCTTAAGGGTTAGCCAACAACCTAATTTTTCTTCCTGTTTCTTTGGAATCAAAGAAGAAAACGATTGTGTTATGTGCATGAACAGACATAAATAAATGGATGGAAGTCATGTTGAGTGGTAGAATTTCAGTTTGCCAATAGAAGTGACTCTCAAAAGACCACTTAGCGGCAGCCTCGGTCAGGGGCTGTCCAGCTCCCTGTTACTCCTCCTCAGAGCCAACCTCTAAATGCTCTTTCTTGGCTATCATTCAGAAGTCGGATGCTTAGACTTGAGCTGAACAGGCAAGAGTCTTGAGCAGTGAGGATAAGAGTCTAAGTAAGCAATGATAAGATGAAAGCACTTTGCCACAGCTGGGAGCCATCTGATTCAAAGGGCTAAGGGTTAAACCTTAGTCCCCACTCCAGATATTCTGTGGGGGAGGAGCTCCTTTAGAGAAGCACTCTTGCCATCACTCTACTACCTCATATATACTTCTTTCTAGAAAAATGCTAAACTTGGGAATAGGAACTAGGCCTGATTAATGCATTAATTAGGGATCTTCAAAGAGAACCAATAGGAACATCATATGCATATGTAGGTAAAGATGAGGAAATTGATTAGGGAAATTGGCTCGAGTGGTTATGAAGGCTGAGAAGTTCCACAATAGGCTGCCTGCAAGCTCTTAGTCCAAAGACCTCAGTGCCAGAAAAGCAAAAAGCATTAATAATTTCTATTTTGCAGTGAAAGGCCTAAGCATCCTGGGTGGGGGAGAGTAAACGGGGGACAGTGACCCAGTGTAGTCCCACAGTCCAAATGCCAGCGATCCTGGAGTTCTCCTGCCCAGGGGTAGGAAAGGGTGTCCCAGTTCCAGGAGAGAGAGTGAACTCACCTTTCCTCTGCCATTTTGCTCTCTCTGGGCCCTCAGCCAACCGGGTGGAGCCTTCTCATATTGAAGGCAGATCTTTTTTACTCAGTTCACTGATTCAACTGTTGATCTCTTTAGGAAATACCCTCCCAGCTACACCTAAAAATAATGCTTTTCCAGTCTGAGTATCCCTTAATCTAGTCAAGTTGACCACCTAAATTAACCATCACACATAGCTCTTCTTTTCTTTGGTTCTGCATAAAGCATGTGTGCTCAGCCTTTTGGTAAGCTCCTAGTAAATGCTCTGTACTTTCAAGGGGAGGCTGTGACTGGGTGTCATTTAGTTCTGTGATGCAATATTAGGAAACTTGTAGCCATGTGCCTAAGCTACATTTTCCAGCTGTTTTATCAGTGAACTGTATCTATTTGCTCTCCACGGACTAACTACTTGATCTCACTAAGTTTAAGACTTAGTTCAGGGGTATAATTTTTTTTAACATTCTCATTATCTCATAGAAATAATGTAGCATTCCCTTAACTGTAAGACAAATAAGATGCAGTCACTGCTCATGAAGAGCAACAGAGAAATGTTGCTCAGTGTGAAGAAATTCTCTGGGTAAAGCACAAGATTCACTGGGGGCATCAAGGATGGAATAGTTGATTCAGCCCAGTTTTCAAAGCTGATGACACATGTATTGATACATAAAGGATGAGTAGATATTTACCAAGAGAACAGAGGAATTACTTTCAGCAGATACTGGAACACTGGGTCCAACATCCAGGGTAGGTATTTGAAGAGATTGGTAAGCACTGGAAACAACTGGATGCTTGTTTAAAACACATATTAGTAGTTTTGCAAATGCACTGATTCAGAATCTCTGGAGTAGCTTGGGAATCTGTATTTTTTTCTTTTTTTAAGACAGAATATTACTCTATTGCCCTGGCTAGAGTGCTCTAGCATCATCATAGCTCAAAACAACCTCAAACTCTTGGGCTCAAGCAATCCTCATGCCACAAATGGCCACCACAATGCCTAGCTAATTTTTCTATTTTTAGTAGAGATGAGGTCTCACTCTTGCTTAGGCTAGTCTCAAACTCCTGAGCTCAAGCAGTGTGCCTGGTCTTGGCCTTCCAGAGTGCTAGGATTACAGGCATAAGCCACTGTGCCTGGCCTAATCTGGATTTTTTAATAAGGAATTTTTGATCAGGAAACTTTGAGAGACAGTGCCTAAACTTGGGGAATCATTGAAGAGCTTCAAGAAGTGGAGGCATCTTACCAGTATAGAATTTTTAATTGTTGGCAGAGTGAAGCCTGAAGGCAAGAGTTTAAGCAAGAGTTATAATGGTCCAAAATATGCTGCTGACAATGGGTATGAAATTCAGGGAATAAATTTAGGGAGATTTATAATAAGAATTAGGATAATAAAGACTTACTGAATACACAGTTGTCAGGGAGGAGAAAAACTAAATTGCTCCCGAGTTTCTGACTTACAACACTGGGCAGGTAAGTAATTACCAGAAAAGAGAATACAGTCAGGTGAAAGAGAACACATTTCTTTTACTAATGCGCAATTCTCCCTCTAAGAATTTCCCACTTTCAAAAGGAGGAGTCCACAATAGTCTTCATGTGGTCAGTACCTGGTCATAGTTTATTGGTCTAGGATGAACATTTAAACACACTTTGCAAATTAAATATACTCTTGGGGGAATTTGTGCTTGGAGTGACAGAAAGCTGTTTTGTGGTCAGAATTTAAACCATCTGTGCAGTGGGCAGTCATATCCCACCATGGGATGGGGAAGCGGTGAGAAGACAACAGGAACAGGAGAGGGAAAGAGAGAGTAGTAAGGTACAAAGCAGGAATATCCCTTCCCCCACCCCAAGAGGCAGAGACTAAGAGACAAAAAGGCAGAGAGTGCTGGCGCTTTCCCAGTCTGACTCCTAATCTGCTGCATTGCTGCTCATATATTCCACAAACTCAGCTGTGACCCAGTTATAAATTCTTCTTCTGTTTTTTGGTCTATTCATTTCAGCTAACACAACTTTATCCCTGTTATCTGCAATACAGGGATAAGGACAACAAATAGAGTTTTGGATATACAGAGATTTGAGGGATTCATGTGTAACACCCAAGTGAAAACATCTAGTAGGCGCCTTCCTATACAAGTGGGATGAAATATTTGCTTGTATAACATGTAGGTAGGTGTAAGTTGAATGAGAATGGCCACAGTCACCTAGATTGAACTTTAGAAAAGGAAATTGCTTATATTTAGTTGCTGAGATCCTGAAATGATTCTAGAGGAAAGTTAAAAGACTTGTTATTTCCAAGGGACTAGAAATGATCTTTTGGGTGTTGTCACTAAAAACAGAATGTTCCCTAACCCTTGGAATTATTAACTGTGATTAAGGCCTGTAAATATTATAACTTAACTAATATTAGTAATGAGTCGTGACAGACATTAATAAAGAGAAAATCTCTATATGCAAGTCAGAAATAGTAATATTTATTCCAGGGGAGTAAAAATATTCATGCTCAATGTCTGCCATTTCCTCTCAGGAAAGTCCAGCTTTGATGACTCTATTTTCACTTACTTGATAGAGTGCAGAAATTTAGGAATGTAGTGTAACTGACTTTGCTAAAGAAATTGGGGATGATTTCGTAATTTAGGTACAAATGAGGACCAGAAGGCCTCATTGAGTCAAAAACTTTACCACATCTCCTGAATGAGCATTGGTCCTGGGATTTTGTCTAGGATGATTTCCAAACATATGTTAAGCATTATTTCTTATGAAATTTTGTGTAATAAAGTTTTTTTTAATTGATCACTGGGACATTCGTCAATTATGATGGCTTTTTGACCATATTTGCTCCAACCTTTGTTTCTTAAAGTTACATATTCCTTTAAAAATTTGTTAAAGTTTAGGCCCTGAAATGTATGTCATTTTCAGCATGCCAATCTCCCAGCCCCAAATCCATGTGTAGTTCCCTAAGAAAGAACAGGAAGGAAATTTTTCCAAATTTGCCTTGAGCACAGAATTTAAGAGAAAAGTGTAATTTGAAACAGCATTTTTTAAAAAAAGAATCTCTCTTGAGTCTACATTTTTAGCAATTAATATACATTACATTTGCAAGTCACCCCTGAAGACACTAAGTTTTTGTAGGTATCATTTGCTGTTTTCTCAGGAATATCCAGGTTTTGGGTGACTGTAGTTCTGTTGTTACCTGCAAGCATACTGTACAGTCGGCGTTGCTCCCCCTGGAATAGGAAGCACATTGTAAAGAAATTTAGAATTTTCTTTTTTATGTTTTTTAATTTCAAAGGATTAAGGGGCTACAGATATTTTAGGTTACATGGATCACTTTTGTAATGCTCTAGTCCTGGCTTTAGATGTATCCATTACCCAAACGGTGTTTGTTGTACCCATGTGGTAGGCTTTTTCCCTCCCCTTCTTCTCCCTCCCCCATTTCACTCAGGTGACCAAATGTGTTTGCAACCTTTACAAAGTGCTCATTTCCACCTTAAATGCATTTCTCTCTTTGAGAACTCCGTATTCAAAAAGCTATTGCAAAATCTCAATTTTCCTTAATCATCACGAATCTCTCTCTCCTATCTTTCCTTCTCTCCCTCCCTCCGTCGCTCCCGCCCTCATTTCTTCCTTCCTCTGTCTCCTCCCTCCCTCCCTTCCTTTTTTTGACAGTCTCACTCTGCCGCCCTGAGGCTCTTGGGCTCAAGCTATTCTCATGTCTCAGCCTCCCAAGTAGCTGGGACTACCCCCACCACAAGGCCCAGCTAGTTTTCCTATTTTTAGCAGAGAAAGGTCTCACCCTTGCTCAGGCTGCTCTCCAACTCCTCAGCTCAAGGGATTCTCCCGTCTCAGCCTCCCAGAGTGCTAGGATTACAGATGTGACCATGCCCAGTCCACGAATCCCTCTTTAAAGGTCTGGGGTCTTAAATATGTAAGTGTTCTAATAATATAGCAGTAATCCTTTGCTACTGGTGAAAGCAGTAGCAGAAAAATCAGTGTCTCATTGCTTTACAAATTAATCTCAACTGCACAGGCTGTTCAGAGATCCTATAGAACCTCTTGCCAGGTCTTCACAACTATGAAAGACATTTCATTTAGCAGGTATTTAAACATGCAGCCTTCGATCACCCACTTTGTTTGAATTAATCTGAACATTAATTTCATATGGAAATGAAGATATTAAAAAATACATATGGCCCTTATATATAATTTATAATATACAGATAGAGAAGACATTGTACACTCCACGAAAAAATGGGCTTTAGGAAATGTTTCCATCATGATGTATTGCAATTCCTTCATGTTCCAACCTGTTAAGAATTCTTGTTAACTGTTACAGACTAGTGAAAAGAACTGTAAGTCACAATAAAACACCTCATGTTTTAAAATTAGAAATATACTTAATGCTAAGAAGACACTCAAGGATTTTGGTTGTTCAGATGCACGATTTCATGTAATAGAAGGAAATGGAAGATCTCAATTCCTTAAAACTATACAAACTCTTCCACAAAAATAATTTGCTATATTTTTTAGTGTTTTTATTACAAGTAGTTGTCCTACATTTTCTATCTCCATCATAACATTCATTCTGCCCTTTCCACTCTGACTTCCCCAGTCTTTCCTTAACTGTAATCCACAAGGTCTCAATTCCCAAATATCTTCAATATCACCTTTTGGAATGGAGCGTCTGTGCTCTGCTCAGGTGTTGGGAGTAATGAAAAAAAGTATGTGGGTGTTTGACTACTATATCATGTCTCTTCACATTCCATGGCTCTTGCCTTTGCTCTGGAGATCAGGTCTGCTTAGAGGCAGCGAGACCCAGGGAGACCAGGTTTCTGCAGTTCTCTAATATCACATCTCTGTACAAATTCCTTTGAGTATGCCCACTCCTCCAGAGACAACCCCTGAGAACCAGCCATTTCTTCCTCTTCCTCCTCCTCCGTTAGGCTTCCGTCTCAGGTGGGATTATCTGGACACATCACAGCTACATCTTGAGAATATGCATTTCAAGGCATCAGCATCCCTCCATCTGCTACCATCCCAACCTGAGGCAGAAGGTCCTTAAGTAAAGGCCACATTCCTCTGTCCTTTGTCACAGGAGAAATTCAGGAAGAATTCAGAAATTCATTTCCCAGCATCCATGGTGCCCCAGTGTCTTCCCGATGGACCTCCCAGGGTAGGTCCAGGGTAACAGAGGTTGTGGCAGAGAAACCTGGTCTTTCCTGGATTTGGAACAGGGCAAGGGACCCCAGCTCAGCCCCCTGTGGAAGAGACCGATTTGCTGTGTTTTTTAAATCCAAAATCTACCTTTCCAAATGTTTTTTAAGTTACTTAATTGCCAATATTGCTGTTATTCATATGTGAATAGATTATACTTTGTAACTGTTTATTTTTTTCTTTATAGTTAATTGAAGCAGAAACTAATGAACTGCCATTTTGTGAAATATTAGAGTCATCCACATCCAACTGGCTGCCAGATTCTATAAATTCATTTTCAACTCCATGCTTACTGAACAACTACTATAGTCCAGGCATGGTGCTAAGTGCTAGGAATACAGATCTGAATATGGTGATCCACTAACCTCAGAAGTGTTCTTGGGGCAAAACAAAACGGTAGATATAACCATGTAATGCCAGAGGCAGAGCAATTAAAGAGATACTACTAATTTGGCAGGGGGTGGGGAGCATAGGGGTGGAAACTAGAGAAAGTGACAATTGGGCAGTTTTCAAAGATAAACAGATTTCATCACATAGGTAAGGGAAGGAGGAAATGAATGGCATTTTGAAAAGAGGTTCAGATTATAGGAAAAAGCATGGGCTACAAAAATTGCAAAAATATGGGTACAAACAGCCGAAGTACAAAGTACAAGGTCTGATAATAAAATTCACAAACCCATCCTAGAAAAAGTGCTGCATACCTCACTGCTGAATATCAGGATGAACACCTTGGAAGTACTCCCCTTGGGAAGTTATGCACCGATGTCAGGGCCTAACCCATCCTTCAAAGCAACTTTTTCTGGAATGGCCATCAGAGCTGTTGTCGTTTTACCCTTGATGTCCTGAATGCCTTCAAAATGTCTTCCTTTTAATATTTCCTTTATCTTCAGGTAAAGAAAAAATCATTGGGAGCCAGATCAGATGAGTAGGGAGGATGCTTGCTCCAAATACTTATTGGCTGAAAACTCCCACACAGACAGGGATGTGTGAGTCCTTTGCTTTTGTTCATTGGTGAGCTCCTTCAGGACCACTTTTGCATACACATTTTTCATGTCATAATTTTTGGTTGAGATTTTCCTGTTTCTTTATTGATGTTTAATTGGTCTGCTATGCCTCTCACAGTCAGCCAATGATTCTGATGCACACTTTGACAAATTTTTACATTTTGGTTAATTCTGCTGTTGCCCAGACCTCTCTTCATCAGTGAGGCTTTCTCTCCCAGAAAAATGTTTAACCTATTTGTACTCCTCTGTTTTTTTCATGGCATCATCCCTATAAACTTGGACTCATGTGCCCCTATTTCACTTCCTCTAGCCAAGCTTAACAAGAAATTGAATGTTTGTTCATCACTCTAAATCAAGCTCCAACATTCTCGTGATGGCACTAAAAAACAATGAAGAATGCCACTCTGCGAGACATCGCCAAACATCAACACAAACATGGTTGTGAGACACTGATACACCAGTTATGAAAGCTTCCTGAGCAGTCTGTACAGAGCTGCTAATGAACACGCATGGTGGTGAGTTTGCAAACTTAATTTTCAGATCTCACAAACGGAAAGAGATGGCAAGACTGGGAGGTGAAGAAAGTCTATGAAAAGACTTGTATGACAATTTAAAGGGATTAGACATTATTTTGAAGGCAAAGGACAGAAAAGATAGAAAATAAAATGAATTTCAATGTAGGGAGAAGCATGATCAGGATTATTTTTAAGAATGAAAACTGCCAGGAATGTGAAGAGACTAGAGGAAAAGAGACTGGAAACGGAGATCTCGCAAGGTCTTGTAAGGAGACATCAAGGCCTAAAGTAAGTACTACCAGAGGAAATGCAAAAGGGAAGCTGGATCTGAGAGGAAATCCTGGGTTGACCAGGAGGCAATCCCGCATAATGGTATTGAGCACAGCTTCAGAGCTGGACATTCATTTGCCTACTGTGTAAATAAAATCCAGGAAGGAAGCCAATCTAACCATCCATTACCTCAACCAATAAACGCAGAGAAAACCAATACATTCTTCATAGGCCTGTTGTGAGGATTGTGTATGTGGCACTTAGCATAATGCACAGTGTGAAATAATACTCAGTTACTATTATTCCTGCAACTACAGTGAGGAGAGATTGAGAATGACTACCAAGTAGTTCTTGAATTGGGCCTACTTCTACTTTTCAATCCCACAACTAGGACCCCTGTAGACTGGTGAATGTTTCTCAAAGTGTGGTCTCCAGAAGGTGACAGTAGCCTCCTGTAAACTCATTAGAAATGCAAATGCTCAGACCCCATAAAGAACTACCTCCAGAAACTCTCAGACTGGGGCCAGCAATCTGTATACTAACAAGCCCTCCCAGGTAATTCTGTGCTAAGGGTGAGAAGTGCTGATTTCAACATTCATTATCTCTAATCTGAACTTTTATTATTTATCAGTCTCTTAAAGTGTCCCTCCTAAGTATTTTCCTTAAATTTACCATCTAGATCAGTCATTGCCTTCCTAAAATAAACCTGCCAATGCCCCTCCTAACACAGAGTAATATATGAATATCACCTCTAAGTTTTACAAAATGTTGGGCAAGTTTACTTAACCTACTTGAGCTTCAATTCTCATATGTAAAAAGGGAACATTTACATACACCAAAATGGCAACGCTTCATAACTGATGGTGGTTTCTTTTTACTACTGCACCTAAAATCTCATTGGGTCCTCATGACATAAAAATACAACTAATATCAAAATTAAGACCCAAATCTCCTAACCCTGAATTCTGGCTCTTTTTATCACATCAAGCCACTGTCACAATATCAGAAACATTATTCCACAATACAAAATTATATTTTAGTATTATCAAGTTTATATACTATTTCCAAAAATGAAAAATCATACTCTTTAGAACCAGGCTGTTGGGATTACATGAAAATTTTTTCAATAGTAGCTTTTAGTAAAACTTACATTCTAAAAATAAATACATTTACCTGTTGCCTGAATATATATACTGAATATGGAAATAGTGATAATAAAAAAGCAACGTCTTTATTTTTAAGCTTTATTTTATCACTCTTATCAAACACACATCAGAAAGCATATCAACAGTGCATCTTATGGTACGTCAGTTTACACCAAAACTGAACAAGGCAATTGTGTTTACAGAAAAAGTTTTCAGCAAAAAAGTACGCAATACAGTCAATTAAAACGCAGTGTTCATATTTTTTAGTTATATAGGAAAGTGGAAAATAAAAGTCCTTTGATACCCAGCAAGAAAAAACAAGTTTAAAAGAAATTTAGGGATTTGAGAAAAGAACTTCCTGGTTCTAACATATAGCTACATTAATAGTCCCACTCAGTTATTTAGTTAAAAAAAGAAACCTCACAAACAATAAGGCATCACAAAGACCAGAGAACCATAGTGCCAAGAAATGCCAAGACCAATATGCAATTGGAACTGGAAGTAATGTTACAGACAACTGTCCACTACGTACTGTCATATTCTTGTGGTTCTGAGGTGAACGTAAACCACCAGGAGAGAAGGCTCCTTAGAACTGGCTTTGGTTTAAGTGATAGTTCACATTTTTTCTAACCATACCTTCTTTTCAAAAACAGTAATTACATGTTACTGAAGAAACACAGTACTAGGTTTTTATATTCACAAGCAACCACTCCAGTGCTGACACAGGACACCATAAGTTAACATTTGTTGACCATAAGTGGATTTCCAGGAGTGATCCAATGATAGCAAAGATGGAGCCCTTTTGGGGACAAAAAAATGTCCCTTCCACCCCCAGATTTGACACTGTTAAGAGGATATAAAGGAATGTTAAATTATTTATGATTTTTCAAAAGAAAATTAACTATGAGAAAACAAATCTGGCTGGAAAAGACAGGACAGTTTACACTCTGCAAAGTAAATTTTCTAAAGACATACAGACTAACTTCTTTCTTTTAATAAATAAACACTACTTAGCTCCATAAGGTGCTGTAATTTTGCAGCCAGTGCTTACTAAAGCCAACCACTGTACCCAATGTGCAAAGGGCAATACAGAGATGGCTAATCCCAGTTTCTTTCTGATCCTTGACTTGCATGAGTGGTAACATAAACAGAATACAAAAAAGCTGGAGTACAAATATTTATTTGTAAGAATTAAGCCAAAATGACTATGGATATCCAGTTTCACAAACTCTTAAAGTAATTTTCTGGGGAAACAATAACAAGGAATGTGTAGGAAAAGCAATGTTTCTGTGTTACAAATACCAAATCTAGATTTTTAAAAATAAATACCAGTTTTAGATAACTAACTGAATGGAAGATTACTAATACCAGAAGGGAGACATTTTTTCCCCTCCCCCGTTTTATTACCTATCTTTCTCCTCCTTATTCTTAAATTTGGCAGTCTCCGACAACTCTTGCTAGTACGACAATACAGCTACATAATTCAAATAACTGAAGAGATTTTGTGTCTCTATGTGCGTGATTTTAGAATACTTCACCACATTTGCTTTTATCAATTAATTGTCCTGATATCATGTATATTATTAAGAGGCAATAACTTAAAAGGGGAAGGCAATTACAACTTGGAATAAAAAAGTGACTGTAAATAATTCTCTTGCTGACAATCAAGAGTAGCAAGCAGGGTTCCCCTCCGGAAAAAAGAAGGTATTGATTCCCCACCCCCCAAAAGTAAAATGAATAATTCTAGTCCGCCCACCCCCGAATGTGACTTATTCGCATTACACAAAGTAGTATAACAAGCTCTCTTCTGTGCAAGAATTAGTGATTATATGAAGTATGAGGCAAATAAAAACGTTTTTCTTTGCCTTTAAATTAAGACACTATGAGCCTAGGTCACAAAACAAACATGGCTTTTAGAAGAGCTATCACTTGTTTTCACGGTATTGTAATAGCTACCCAATGTAATGGGAAATAACACTTGGGCAATCATTTGATTAGATTCCCATGAATTCCAGCTTTTATGGTCTTGATTATGACAACTCTCTGAAAAGCGCAAATAAAGCAAATTTAAAACATTAATCCTCGGAAATAGTATAAGGAACAATGAAAGTGCCCAGCTGTAGGAAAATGAATAAAAACTTCCTATCAGAATAAAGTTTGGGTAGACTATGTATCTTACATCCTTAAGATCACCTTAGTGACCACCTATAAAATATAAAATTTCCTAAATGCTCTCTGGTTTATACAGTTCTTTTACAGCCAATTTCTCCTATAAAATTACAGCAAAAATAGTTAAAATTATATTTACTTTCTTCTTAAATATCCATAGTACTTACTTGTCCACTGCATGCCACTATATGAGTCTCTTGATCATCATATAACTTAGAAAATAGTGAAAAACATTTGGGGCAAGTGGCTAGTATAAGAAACATGATATATCCTGCAGTATTAGGTAGCTAAGCAGCCAACTAAAACAAAACAAAGCAGAACAAGAGGCTCAGATGAGCTCCATATGATGGAGACAACATTTTTATATTCATTGAGAAAGCTAGTAAGTGATACTAACTTCAAAGATTATCATCTCAAAATAAAGGTGATTTATTGAGCACCTTAAGAAGAAATGGGAATTCCTTTGAGTTAATTGTGACTGGTCTGCATGTGACCATAATTGAGAATAAATAAATAAATAATATCAGAGAGAGCTACAGTAATAAGATTTGAGGAAGGAGCCCGATATTAAAAATGGAACTAGATGCAAGGAAGAATTAAATTCTGCCATATAACTCTGGCTTTTCCATCATATGTAATATCAGAATAAAATCAAATATGAACACACACACACAAAAAGGTAAACCAAGAATATTTTGGACTTTTATACTGTGACTCAATCCAAAAGTTATTCCAAGGGAAAGGCAGAGGTGCAATTAATTACCATCATCTGGGAAGCTTTTACCCAAATGAATTTTAGTATTTTCCAGGAAACAAAAGGCACTTGCTTAATCTACCTATATGTCCACCAGACCAAAAGTCATGACGCGATTCCATCTGTACCCTAATCTGAATATAGCCACCTGGCATGTACCTTTCCATAAGAGTCTTAATAAACAGATGGATACTGAGTGTTTCACCCACATTCTTGCCCAGTAAATATGTTACTAAAGTTACTACCGGTTACCATGGTACTGATTTTTATTAAATTAATTGTAAAAAATAAAATTTCATGCTGCCAAGTGAAACTGGTAGTAAAAATTTGTAAAATTTGTAGGCCTAATTTAATAAAGTCAGAAAATAAGACCTATGAAAATGATGCCAAAATGTTAGTTAGCTGTATTTGATGAATAAAAATAAACTGAGCTGTGAATGGCTCTGGTAAGTGTTAATCATAGGCAAATATGGCTATGATAGTTTTTAGAACACCCAGAATTTTAAAAATTTTGTTCTGTTCTGTTTTGTTATAGTTAGCTGCTTATCTACCTAATACTGCAGGATATATCATTTTTCTTATACTAGCCACTTGCCCCAAATGTTTTTCTCTATTTTCTAAATTACATGATGATCAGGAGATTCATATGATGGCATGCAGATGACAAGTAATTACTATGGATATTTAAGAAGAAAGTAAATATAATTTTAACTATTTTTGCTGTAATTTTATAGGAGAAATTGGCTGTAAAAGAAATATATAAACCAGAGAGCATTTAGGAAATTTTATATTTTATAGGTGGTCACTAAGGTGATCTTAAGGGGGTAAGATACATAGTTTACACAAACTTTATTCTAATAGGAAGTTTTTATTCATTTTCCTACAGCTGGGCACTTTCATTATTCCTTATACTACTTCTGAGGATTAATGTTTTAAATTTGCTTTATTTGCGCTTTTCAGAGAATTGTCGTAATCAAGACAGTTGTGGTTGTGGTACCATAAAAGCTGGAATTCATGGGAAACTAATCAAATGATTGCCCAAGTGTTATTGCCCATTACATTGGGCAGCTATCACAATACTGTGAAAACAAGTGATAGCTCTTCTAAAAGCCATGTTTGTTTTGTGACCTAGGCTCATAGTGTCTTAATTTAAAGGCAAAGAAAAAGGTTTTTACTTGCCTCATACTGCATATAATCACTAGTTCTTGCACAGAAGAGAGCTTGTTATACTACTTTGTGTAATGAGAATAAGTCACATTCGGGGTGGGGGGGAACAACTAAAAGTATTCATTTTACTTTTGGAGGGTGGAATCAATACCTACTTTTTCCAGAGGGGAACCCTGCTTGCTATTTTTGACTGTCAGCAAGAGAATTATTTACAATCACTTTTTTATTCCAAGTTGGAATTGCCTTTCCCTTTTAAGTTTTTGCCTCTTAATAATATATATGATATTAGGACAATTAATTGATAAAAGCAAATGTGGTGACGTATTCTATAATCATGCATATAGAGACACAAAATATCTTCAGTTATTTGAATTATGTAGCTGTATTGTTGTACTAGCATGGGTTGTCAGAGACTGCCAAATTTAAGAATAAGGAGGAGAAAGATAGGTAATAAAACAAGGGGGGTTGTGGAGAAAATGTCTCCCTTCTGGTATTAGTAATCTTCCATTCAGTTAGCAATCTAAAACTGTTATTTATTTTTAAACATCTAGATTTGGTACTTGTAGCACAGAAACATTGCCTTTCCTACACATTCCTTATTTTTTACCCCAGAAAATTACTTTAAGAGTTTGTGAAACTGGATATCCATAGTCATTTTGGCTTAATTATTACAAATAAATATTTGTACTCCAGCTTTTTTGTATTCTGTTTATGTTACAACTCATGCAAGTCAAGGATCAGAAAGAAACTGGGATTAGCCATCTCTGTATTGCCCTTTGCACATTGGGTACAGTGGGTGGCATTAGTAAACACTAGCTGCAAAATTACAGCACCTTATGGAGCTAAGTTGTGTTTATTTATTAAAAGAAAGAAGTTAGTCTGTATGTCTTTAGAAAATTTACTTTGCAGAGTGTAAACTGTCCTATCTTTTCCAGCAGGAATTATTCTGTCTTAGTTAATTTTCTTTTGCAAAATTTTAAATAATTTAACATTCCTTAATATCCTCTTAACAGTGTCAAATCTGAGGTGGAAGGCACTTTTTTTGTCTCAAAAAGGGCTCCATCTTTGCTATCATTAGATCACTCCTAAAAATCCACTTGTGGTCAACAAATGTTAACTTTTTGGTGTTCTGTGTCTGTCCTGGAGTAGTTGCTTGTGAATATAAAACTTAGTACTGTGTTCCCTCAGTAACGTATAATTACTGCTTTTGAAAAGAAGGTATGGTTAGAAAAAATGTGAACTATCACTTAAACCAAAGCCAGTTATAAGGAGTCTTCTCTCCTGGTGGTTTACCTTCATCTCAGAACCACAAGAATATTACAGTATCTAGTGGACAGTTGTCTGTAACCTTACTTCCAGTTCCAATTGCATATTGTTCTTGGCAATTCTTGGCACTATGGTTCTCTGTTCTTTGTGATGCCTTATTATTTGTGTGGTTTCTTTTTTTAATTAAATAACTGAATGGGACTATAAATGTAGATGTATGTCAGAACCAGGAAGTTCTTTTCTCAAATCCCTAAATTTCTTTTAAACTTGTTTTTTCTTGCTAAGTAGCAAAGGACTTTTATTTTCTACTTTCCTGTATAACCAAAAATATGAACACTGCATTTTAATTGACAGTATTGCATACTTTTTTGCTGAAAACTTTTTCTGTAAACACAATTGCCTTGTTCAGTTTTGGTGTAAACTGATGTACCATAAGATGCACTGTTGATACGCTTTCTGATGTGTGTTTGATGACAGTGATAAAATAAAGTTAAAAAAAAAAGGAATATACGTTCTTCTCATCGGTCCATGGAAGATTCTCCAAAATTGATCATGCCTTAGGACACAAAACAAACCTCAACAGAATCAAAAGAATTGAATTTTTACCTTGTATTTTCTCAGACCACAAGGCACTGAAGGTGGAACTCAACTTCAACAAAATTGTTCAGCCCCACACAAAGGCATGGAAACTAAACATTGTTGAATGACAGTTGGGTGGAGGAAGAAATAAAACAAGAAATCATTAACTTCTTTGAGCATAATAACAATGAGGACACAAGCTACCAAAACCTGTGGGATACTGCAAAAGCAGTTCTAAGAGGAAAATTTATCACTTTAGATGCCTACATTCAAAAAAAAGAAAGAAAGTGCATCAAAAACTCACAAGCCATCTTATGGAATTGGAAAAAGAAGGACAATCTAAGCCTAAACCCAGCAGAAGAAAAGAAATATCCAAAATTAAATGAGAGATCAATGAAATTGAAAACAAAAGAATCAGAAAATTAATAAAACAAGGTTTTTTGAAAAAAATAAATAAAATAGGCTTGGCACCTGTGGCTCAATGGGCTAAGGCGCCAGCCACATACACCTGAGATGGCAGGTTCGCATCCAGCCCAGGTCCACCAAACAACAATGAAGGCTGCAACCAAAAAATGGCCGGGCATTGTGGTAGGCGCCTGTGGTTCCAGCTACTTGGGAGGCAGAGGCAGAAGACTCGCTTGAGCCCAGAAATTGGAGGTTGCTGTGAGCTGTGATGCCATGGCACTCTGCCCAGGGTGACAGCTTAAGGCTCTGTGTCAAAAAATAAAATAAAATAATAATAAAATAGATAAACCTTTGGCCAGACTAATTACAAATAGAAAAATAAAATCTCTAGTAACCTCAATCAGAGATAATAAAGGGGAAATTACAACTGATGCCACAGAGATATAAGAGATCATCTCTGAATACTACCAGAAACTCTGCCCAGAAATTTGACAATGTGAAGGAAATGGATCAATATTTGGAATCACACACTCTCCCTAGACTTAGCCAGGAAGAAATAGAGCTCCTGAACAGACCAATTTCAAGCACTGAGATTACAGAAACAATCAAAAATCTTCCAACCAAAAAATGCCCTGGTCTGGATGGCTTTACAACAGAATTCTATCAAACCTTCAAGGAAGAGCTTATTCCCATACTGCAGAAATTATTCCAAAAAATTGGGAGGAAGGAATCTTCCCCAACATGTTCTGCGAAGCAAACTTCACCCTGATACCAAAACCAGGAAAAGATCCGACTAAAAAGGAGAATTTCAGACCAATTTCACTCATAAATATAGATGCAAAAATTCTCAACAAAATCCTAGCCAATAGATTACAGCTTATCATTAAAAAAGTCATGCATCATGATCAAGTAGGTTTCATCCCAGGGATGCAAGGCTGGTTTAACATACACAAGTCCATAAACGTTATCCACCATATTAACAGAAGCAAAAACAAAGATCATATGATCCTCTCAGTAGATGCAGAAAAAGCATTCGATAAAATCCATCATCCTTTTCTAATTAGAACACTGAAGAGCATAGGCATAGGTGGCACATTTCTGAAACTGATCAAAACTATCTATGACAAACCCAAACAGCTAATATTTTACTGAATGGAGAAAAACTGAAAACTTTTCCTCTTAGAACTGGAGCCAGACAAGGTTGTCCTCTGTCACCATTACTATTCAACGTAGTGCTGGAAGTGCTAGCCAATACAATTAGGCAAGACAATGAAATAAAGGGCATCCAAATGGGAGCAGAGGAGGTCAAACTCTCCCTCTTTGCTGACAACATGTTATTATACTTAGAGAACCCCAAAGACTCAACCACAAGACTCCTGGAAGTCATCAGAAAATACAGTAATGTCTCAGGATATAAAATCAATATCCACAAGTCAGTAGCCTTTGTATATGGCAATAACAGTCAAGATGAAAGGTTAATTAAGGACACAACTCCCTTCACCACAGCTTCAAAGAAAATGAAATACCTAGATATATACCTAACAAAGGAGGTGAAGGACCTCTATAAAGAAAATTATGAAATCCTAAGAAACGAAACAGCAGAGGATTTTAACAAATGGAAGAACATACTATGCTCATGACTGGGAAGAATCAACATTGTTAAAATGTCTATACTTCCCAAAGCAATCTACCTATTTAATGCCATCCCTATTAAGATACCAACATTGTACTTTCAAGATTTGGAAAAAATGATTCTGTGTTTTATATGGAACCAGAAAAAACCCCGCATAGCTAAGGCAGTTCTTAGTAATAAAAACAAAGCTGGGGACATCACCATACCAGATTTTAGGCTGTATTACAAAGCCATAGTGGTCAAGATGGCATGGTACTGGCACAAAAATAGAGACATAGACATTTGGAATCAAATAGAAAATCAGGAAATGAAACTAGCATCTTACAACCACCTAATCTTCGATAAATCAGTCAAGAACATACCTTGGGGGAAAGATTCCCTATTCAATAAACGGTGCTGGGAGAACTGGATATCCACATGTAAAAGACTGAAACTGGACCCTCACCTTTCTCCACTCACAAAAATTGATTCAAGTTGGATAAAGGACTTAAATTTAAGGCATGACACAATAACAATCCTGAAAGAAAGCATAGGGAAAAACACTGGAAGATATCAGCATGGGGACAGACTGCATGAAGAAGACTGCCATGGCAATTTCGACAACAACAAAAATAACAAATGGGACTTAATTAAACTCAAAAGCTTCTGTACAGCTAAGGAGACAACAAGCAAAGTAAATAGACAACCTACATAATGGGAAAGGATATATGTATATTTTGAATCAAACAAAAGCTTCATAACTAGGATCTATAGAAAACTCAAATTAATCCACATGAAAAAAGGCAACAATCCCATATATCAATGGGCAAGAGATATGAATAGAATCTTCTCTAAAGAAGACAGATGAATGGCTAACAAACAAAAAAATGCTCATCATCCCTAATTATTAGAGAAATGCAAATCAAAACCACCCCAAGATACCATCTAACTCCAGTGAGAATGGCCCACGTTACAAAATCTCAAAACTGCAGATGCTGGAGTGGATGTGGAGAGAAGGGAACACTTTTACACTGCTGGTGGGACTGCAACCTGATACAACCATTTTGGATAGAAGTATGGAGAACTCTCAAAGAACTCAAGCTAGACCTCCCATTTGATCCTGCAATCCCATTATTGGGTATCTACCCAGAAGGAAAAAAATCCTTTTATCATAAGGACACTTGCACTAGTCTGTTTATTGCAGCTCAATTTACAATTGCCAAAATGGGGAAACAGCCTAAATGCCCACCAACCCAGGAATGGATTAACAAGCTGTGGTATATATACACCATGGAATATTATTCAGCCACTAAAAAAAAATGGAGATTTACATCCTTTGTATTAACCTGGATGGAAGTGGAACACATTATTCTTAGTAAAGCATCACAAAAATGAAGAAGCATGAATCCCATGTACTCAATTTTGATATGAGGACAATTAATGACAATTAATGACACTGTGTGGGTGGGCGAAGAGGAGAGCAGAGAGAGAGAATGAGGGAGGGGTGGGGAAAGGAAGAGCAGAGAGAGGGAAGGAGCAAGGGGGGTGGGGTCTTGGGGTCTGTGTGTGTGCCAAGACCTTTTGGGGGCAAAACACGATTGTAAGAGGGACTTTACCCAACAAACGCAATCAGTGTAATCTGGTTTCTTATACCCTCAATGAATCCCCAACAATAAAAAAAAAGTGAAAAATAAAAAGTTTTAAGTTAGGGAATGGAATACTTCAATAATATCTTTAATAATAAAAAAGCATCCCCAAATAGTTTTTTCTTTGGAGGTGGGCTCTTGCTGTGTTTCCCAGGCTGGTCTCAAACTCCTGGAGTCAAGCAATTACCCTTGGCCTCCCAAAGTGTTAAGATCACTCTGTGTGAGCTACTACACCTGGCCCTCCCTAAATGTAGGATATACAGTGTAAAGCCGATCCTCGTGATCCTTCCAGAGGCGTTTGGAATCTGCCTTTGGGAGACAGGCCTGAAGCAGAGGCTGGGGAGGTGCAGGGTAGATGCTGTCTACCCTTACATGGACGGAGTACCGGAGGAAGCTGCCAGATGAAGTGTGAAGCACACGAGGAAGCAATGCTGCAAGGTGGAGATACCGAGCTGAACCTTTATCATCTTTAAAATTCATTTCCCACCTCAATCTGGGTTAGTGTAAGCTATTTTGTTTTACGTGCATAGTAACAAATAGTTTAAGCTATTTTCTTTTACAAAATCTAGCGAATATATAGACCCTGCCTAGAAAAATCAGACAGTATAGTCCAAGAGAAAGAAAATTCAAATTAAATAAAATCACAAAGCTGAAAGAGCTGAAAGAATACTGTCAGAGATGAAAGGAAGAATTTAGTCAAGAGTACCATACGCTATAGAAATATAAAATAAGAAAATAGAAGAGTGTGTACTAGATTTAATAATATAAAGGTAACAAGGGCAACTTCGATAACTATGAAGCAGAAAGCCAGATTGCAATGAAATGAGTAAGATAAGCAGATTTTAATATGCATCTAGTATTAAAATTTTCACACCTATCATCCAAGTAAAGCTTTACTATAATAGGTTCTAATAATCAAAAATTTAATATATTTTCAAAAATAATTCTATCTTTTTCATTTTTTGAGACACTGTTTCACTTTGTCAACCTTGGTACCTTGGTAAAGTGCTGTGGCATCATAGCTCACAGCAACCTCAAACTCTTGGGCTCAATTCTCTTACCTCAGTCTCCCAGGCAGCTGGGACTACAGGCGCCCGCCACAACACCTGGCTGTTTTTAGAGATGAGGTTCTGTTCTTGCTCAGGCTGATCTCGAATTCCTGATCTCAAGCAATCCACCTGCCTCAGCCTCCCAGAGTGCTGGGATTACAGGCACGAGCCATTGCACCTGGCCTAAATAATTCTATCTTAATAAATAATGCAAAGAGAACATAAAAGCCCTAGCTGCTCTGAAAGTAATAATTTCCTCCTTCTGTTTTTGTTAAAATGTTTATGCCTAAATTGTAACTACTGCTAACTAATGTCCTCTAAAGCCAATGTTCACAAAGACACAGAATATTCTAATAGCTCGTTACTATCCATTGAAGTATAACACATTAAAAAATATATAAACTATAACAAACGTGAAAGATGTTTACTCACCTCGTAATCCTATGGAGTAGAAAAATAGCCCTTTTACTTTCAACAGTTATATCCCGACTAAGTTTCACAAGTCTCTCATATTTGTCATGCCGTGCATCAAGCTCCTGTTGAAAGGCTAAGAACATAGTTTTGACCATAAGTATGTTTATTTTACACTCAAAGCCTATCAAATGATATGAAGAATGCATGTCACAATAAAAACACAGACAACAGCTCTAGTCACCTATGTTCACTTAAGGAATAACACAAGGAGAACATGGTGGTAATGACACCAATGCTGAAAACACGAAAAGCTGAACACCATGAACCATCTCCAGCACCTACTGTCTGCATCTGGGGTCTGCATCCCTAAAATTCCCAAAGCACCTAGACAGATCCACTGAACAAATATTTTTCAAATTTGTTTTATTATGTTCTCATCTGTGTAATCTTTAAAATTGTCTTACTATTTTCTATAAATGCCAACTATGCACAAAAACATGTAAATTCCTAAATCCTCAGACTTTTCAAAAGAATCTGTAAACTCTATTAAGGGTAGCATTAGTGTAACAAGATGAATATACAACAAATTTCTTCAAATAAATGCTAAAGTGAATTATGTCACAATTTTTAAAGATACAAAATTATGACTATCACATTTAAATAAACATTGAATAACAATCTAATCAGCCACTTATTTTTAGATTGCATATAGCCTCAAATTTACTTTATATTTTACCATACAGTAATATTGTATACATAACTGTGACATATTTGAGAAATACTAAACTGTTTTTAAGAAGACAATAGGGAAAAAAGATTGAAAATTCACAATCATGACGCGAGTTACTTTTGATATAACTGGAAGATTAGATTATAAAAGTTTTTGCAATTAAGTTGTGGCAGAGTTCATCTGAAAATGATCAGGGAAACATCAAAACTTAAGCAATTAGGCCAGGAAAAGGTCAGCTGATAAGTGAGTCAGTCAGGATGTTAGAAATCTAGGAGGAGAACTGAAAGTAGCAGAAAATGAGGAAGAGGAAAAGATCCTGAGAACAAAGAAAAGCTGAATGTGGGCTGTGTGTCCAGATGATTCAGCCAAGGAAGCAAAGATTTGGTCTTAACTCTGGGGATATGAGGACATCGTCCTTGTGAAGCATTTAGAACATGGCGCCGGGATAACAACCAAAATAATAATAGTTGGTGTTAATAACAGCAGCTAACATTTATTATCTAATCTTCGCCAGGCCTGATTCTAAACACCGTATATAACTCATCCGTTCTTCAAGTAAAAATTAAACTTTAAGCTATCAAAATTCCGACAGTGACAAGTGCCTCCTCATAATGTAATACAGTAGAACGTTCACGGTTGATAGCTGACCACCTCCCTACACTGACTACCTCAGGATGACCTAATTTTCTTTTTGAGACAGAGTCTCAAGCTGTCGCCCTTGGTAGAGTGTAGTGACGTCACAGCTCTCAGCAACCTCCAACTCTTGGGCTTAAGTGATTCTCCTGCCTCAGCCTCCCAAGTAGCTGGGACTACAGGCACCTGCCACAACGCCCCGGCAATTTTTTGGTTGCAGTTGTTAAGCTGGCCTGGACCGGGTTTGAACCTGCCACCCTCGGTGTATGTGGCTGGTGCCATAACCACTGTGCTTACGGGCACTGAGCCAAAATGACCTAATTTTCACATATATATGTATCACTACAGAAGGCCCGGTTACTTACGGTGACCACCTCCATGTGTTGACCAGTTTGTTATAGTCCCTTGAGTGGACAACTCACCAAGGTTCTGCTGCATAGAACTGTAAGGGCTTTCCCCCCTGTACTTCCATCCCACCTTTTCCCTTGTGATTACAGAAAGAGGCATTTCACAAAACATGTGCTAATAGTGTTTTCTCCTGACTGTAACAGCACTTAACATTCAAGAAACTACTGAATAGAAGTATCTATTTATATCTATTAGATATAATTGCCAATATGTTTACCTGTTATGCTAACTTAATTTTCAACTAAATAGATGAAATGGATGCTTAATTGGATTTACTCTCACATACTGAGACTGAAGGACTTTCACCTAACAGAAAGCCTAACTTGAGACTGCCAAACAGAAGGAATGTGTTTTTAAGACCTGTAAGATAATCAAAAATCTTCACCACACCACTATCAGATGTTTCAGCCTCAAAATTCTTTCCTTACTAAAACTTTTAACAAATAACAAAACAATTACTTTTTATTATTGTTTAGAAGACTACATCTGGGGTTTTGTGAGTACAGTCATAATGGAGCAAAAGGATGTATTAAATAAATTTAAATAAAATTATTTCTAGAAAAGGGGACGCGCGCGCTCTCTCTCTCTCTATAAATACACCCCCCCACACACACACACACACACACGCACACGTAAAGCTAACACTTAATAATAGAACAGTATAACCACTGGGAGTAGCCAGACAGGTGAATTACCTACTGGAAAAGCAATCTGCAGCGTCTATAGTGTTTAAACAGTCAACTCACGCCCCTAACGTTGTTTCCTTGCCCTACGTCCTCCTCCTCGCTTACTAACTCAGCCAACTTTCCTCTTGGTTCCTGGTTCTTTTCAAGCTGGCACTTTTCTTCATGCCTCTACTTTTGCTGCTGTTTCCATCTAGACCAGCACTCTAACCGTCTCGTGCTTTGCTCTCATCATTCAGGTATCACTCTACCTGCTCAAATATTACCTGCCTCTCTCCTCCCTTCGTCTGCATTCCTTTACCATACGTCACTGATTTATTCTTTCCCAGCTCTTATCCTCACTAGCCAAAATCATAATGTTTGTTTACTTGTAAATTTACTTGTTTACTGGGCGGGGCCTGTGGCTCAATGGAATAGGGCTCTGGCCCCATATGCTGGGGGTGGCGGATTCAAACCCAGCCCCAGCCAAAAAAAAAAAAAAAAAAGTACTTGTTTATTAACAATATTTTCCAAGAGAATATAAATCTCACGAAGGCAAAGGGTTTTGTCTTTAGACGTTCAGAAAACATTTCTTGAATGAACTGTTTGCTGAAATCACAGTACAACACACTGGGTAACAAGATCTGCAGCACAATCTCCAGGGAACTAACAACTTTTTGACAAGGAACTACAAAACAATGTGCCCCATAAGCGCTGCCTCTAAATGAATAATGTATCTTACTAATTAGCTGTTCAGCTATTACTTTTTCAAATCTATACTAATGCTGCTGCAATTATTAAAATACAAATTATTCACAAAAGTTAGTAATATAAATTAATTTTAAAGCACTGCTGAATCCGATCTGTCTTAACAGTTTCATGCTGTCATCCTAACCTAAGTTACCTTATTGTTTTGCTGCCTCAGAGATTACCTCATTGTACCTGTACTACAGAAAAGCCTCTTATCTGGTCTCTCTACTTCTATAGCTGTCTGAACGGTATTTTTCACATACATTTTAGATTTGAAGACTCTCAAAGTAAGTCTGCATTACATTTAACAACCTCCACACTCCTTATAAGGCCTTACATAATTTGATTTCTTGAGACACTCTCAAGGAGA
This sequence comes from Arctocebus calabarensis, assembly GCA_963573935.1. Classification (NCBI taxonomy): domain Eukaryota; kingdom Metazoa; phylum Chordata; class Mammalia; order Primates; family Lorisidae; genus Arctocebus; species Arctocebus calabarensis. Next base: position 6,462 of record CAUYON010024084.1, on the reverse strand, counting down.
ATTACATCTTCACTTACACAGTATTCCAGCCATGGATGTATAACCTAAATCTAATCATGAGGAAATATTAACAAAATCCAAGTTGAGGAACATTTTATAAAATAAAACCTGGATTCTTCAACATTATCATTGTTATGAAGGACCAAAAAAGGCTGAGAAACTGTCTGGATTACAGAAAACTAAAGAGACATAACAGTTAAATGGGATCTGTGATCATGTTAGATTACTGCACTCAAGTGGAATAAATGCTATATAAGGCACTGTTGGGAGAACTGTTAAAATAACCTCTATAGATTAGAGTATCAATGTTAATCCTCCTTACGTTAGTGATGGACTGTAGTATGTAAGAGAAGGGGCAGTACATGATGGCTCACACCTCTAATCTGAGCACTTTGGGAGGCCAAGGTGGAAGGATCTCGAGGTCAGGAGTTCAAGACCAGCCTAAGCAGCACAGCAAGACCCTGGACCACATTTCTTTCTTTCTTTCTTTCTTTTTTTTTGGAGACAGTCTGTCACCCTTGGTAGAGTGCCTTGGAGTCACAGCTCACAGCAACCTCAACTCTCGGGCTCAAGCGATTCCCCTGCCTCAGTCTCCCAAACAGCTGGAACTACAAGAGTTGCCACAACGCCCAGCTATTTTCAGAGACAGGGTCTTGCTCTGGCTCAGGCTAGTCTTGAACTCACGAGCTCAGGCAATCCACCTGCCTCTGCCTCCCAGGTGTGAACCGCAGCACTCAGCCTCCTAGATCCCATAAGGAAAAAAAAAAAGAGAGACTAGAAAAACTAGCACCCAGCCAGTTTTTCTATTTTTAGTGGACATGGCAGTCTTGCCTTTGCTCAGGCCTGTCTTGAACTCCTAAGCTCAGGCCATCAGCCATCCTGGCCTCCCAGAGTGGTAAGATTACAAGTGTGAGCCACTGTAATTTTGCACATTTCCTAATAGGGTTATGTGATCTTTTCTTGATGATGTGTTTGAGTTCTCTGTAGATTCTGGTTATTAGCCTTTTACCAAATGTACCCACGTAAAGTGTATAAATATTTCCTCCCATTCTGTAGGTTGTCTATTTATTGTATCCTTGGCTGTGTAGAAACCTTTTAATTTGATCAGGCCCTATTTGTTTATTTTGGTTGTTGCTGTGATTGCTTTTGACTTCTTCATACCTTCTTTCCCTAGGCTGATATCTATAAGTTTTTTCAATATTCTCTTCTACAATTCTCATAATTTCATGCCTTAGGTTTAAGTCTTTTATCCATTGTGAATTAATTTTGTTAAGTCCTGAGAAGTACAAATCTCATTTTAGTATTTTACATATATCTATCCCATTTTTCCAGCACCATTTGTTGAATAGGGATTCTTTCCCCAATGTGTGTGTTTTCATCTGCTTTGCCAAAAAATCAGACAGTGACACATGATGGTTTCATCTCTGGGTTCTCTGAACCAGGGGTCCGTTGTGCCAGTACCATGCTGTTTTGGTCACTACAGCCTTGTAGTATAGCTTGAAGTCTGGTAAGGTGACACTTCCCACTTTGTTCTTATTACATAAGGTTGTAATGGCTATATGGGGTCTTTTCTAGTTCCATATAAAACACTGAACTATATTTTCTAAATCTGTAAAAAATGGCGTTGATGTTTTAGTGGGGATGGAACTGAATCCATAAATCACTTTGAGTAGCAGAGCCATTTTAACAATGTTGATTTTGCCAATCCACAAGCATGTTTTTCCATCTGTTTAAATTCCCTGGAATTTCTTTCTTTACTGTTTCATAGTCTTCCACTTCCACATTAAATATATCCCTAAGAATTTTACATGTATTTTGTTACTACTGAGAAAGGTATTACATACACCTCCAATTTGACTCTCAGTTTGAGTACTGTCAGCGTATGTCAATCATGAAAGCTGATTATTGGATGTTGATTTTATAATCTGTGACTTTGCTGAATTTACTTACCAATTCCAGGAGACTCTCAGGCAAAATCTCTGGGGTTATCTACAGAGATCAATTAGACCCTCTTGTGTCCACATTTGGATACTCCTGATTTCCTTCTTACGTCCAACATACATATGAAAAAATGTGCAATATCTCTAATCGTTAGAGGAATGAGTGCAAATTAAAACCACAATAAGATATCAACTAACTCCAGTGAGAATGGCTCTTATTAGAAAGTCCCAAAACAAGGGCTGGTGTGGCTGCAGACAGAAATGTGTACACTGCAGGTGGGACTGCAAACTAGCAACACCTCTATGGAAAGTCACGTGGAAATACTTCGATACTTTGAGGAACTAAAAGTAGACCTACCATTTGATCCTGCAATTCCACTACTAGGTATTTACCCAAAGGACATAAGGTCATTTTATCATAAAGACATTTGCACTCAAATATTTATAGCGGCACAATTCACAATTGCAAATATGTGGAAACAGCCCAAATGCTCATCAATACATGAGTGAACTAATAAAATGTGGCATGTGTATATCATTCAGTACTGCTCAGCCATAAAAAAAGGTGATCTAGTAGCTTTAACAACCTGGATGTAACTGGAGACCATTCTTCTAAGTGAAGTATTGCAGGAAAGGAAAAAATAAAAAAACACCACATGTACTCAATACTAAATCCAGTCATTGGGAACTAGTCAGTCAACACTGACACGCACGTACGGAAGTAAAACAAAGGGAATCAAGTGATGGAAGGGAGAAGGAGAGCTGGGTTAATTCACACTTAACAGGTACAATGCACATGTGCCGGGAGAAGAGCATGCTTGACTGAAATGCACAAAAGAAAATTATGTAATCAAATCATGTGTATCCCTGTAGCATTATAAAATTGGAAAAAAAAAAAAAAAGACCAGCTTGAGCAAAAGCAAGACCCCAGACCCCATCTCTAGCAAAAAATAGAAAAATTAGTTGGGCGTGGTGGCATATGTCAGTAGTTGTAGCTACTCAAGAGGCTGAAGCAGGAGGATGGCTTAAGCCCAGAGTTTGAGGGTACAGTGAGCTACGATGATGACAGTACACTGACAGAGCTAGACTTTCTCAAAGAAACAAAAAAGATACATGACGCAACATTTTGATATAAATATACATGTGAAATGCTTACCATTATCAACCTAATTAACATATCTATCAACTCATATAGTTACCATAGTTTGTGTGTAAGAACTTAATTTTAACTACTTCATTTCAGAAGACATTTCACTCCACAAGCCCAGCAAGTTGCCTGGCCTATCCAGAGTACCAATACATATATTCTGCATGAATCAAAAACTAAACTATAAACTAAATTACTAGCTGACAAGGACCTAAATCTGACCTTCTATTACTGAGATAGTAATTAGTCAGGATTTTGCCTAATATTTCAAGATAACATGTATTCATTATAGTAGGACCTCTGTAAGCTGACCACCCAAGGGATTGTAACTAACCAATCAATACGTGGAGGTGGTCAACATAAGGAACCAGGCCTACTGTGCTGATATGTACATGTGGTGCATGTCCAGGCTATGAAAACCAGGTCAACATAAGGAAGGGGTCAGTGTAGGGAGGTGGTCAACTATGGAGGCTCTATTGTATTCTTATGAATACATTAATGACCACTGTGAATTAGATACTATAAAAATAAAGTTAGAAAAAATACAGTTCCTATCCTCAAGCTCAGTCCAATATGAGAGAGATGCAAAGAAATAAGAATGTAATAATGCTATAACATATTTCTAGAAAAGCAGGATCCTCATTTTTCTTGTTTACTATCAACCTGTGCTAGAACACAGTGGGTGCTTGATTACTATTCAATGACTGAATAGATGGATAATGATAATGAATGTGTGACACCAAGTCAGCTAGAGAGAAAAATCAGAAAGCCTTCAAATAGGCTACTTGAGCTAAGTCTTGAACAAAAGCACAGTTTACTGGAGGAGTAAAGGGGACACCAAGTTAGAAGCAATTCTAACCTCTCCATCAATATGCTTTCTATTCAACTACAGCTAGTTGTCTTGTACCTCTCAAGATTGCTATAACCACAATAGTGGTTTTAAAACACGTCCACAAATTACTTGAGCATCTTTCCTTCCACAGGTACAGCTTAATTTCCTTTCCCTTAAATATGAGGTAGAATTTTTAAACTATTGCTTCTAAAAAATACTATGTGACAAAAGTGACAGTTTGTGATGTCCGAGATTGAGACACAAGGAAATTATGGTTTCCTCCTTGCTCCATCTGAGAAAAAGCCAGAAGCCACATATGAGGACACTCATATGGAGAGGTCCAGACAGCAGGTTGCAGACAGAGGCCTAAATTGTCAATCCAACCTCAATCAGGCCTTCAGATGATTGCAGGTCAGAACCAACCAGCTGAGCAGCCCAGCCCCAGATTCCTGAACCACAGAAATGTAAGGGACAGGGCAGTCCAGAGAGGACAACAAAAGGTTTTATGATTTGCTCTGATGTTTTGTTTACAAATGAAGAACAACCTCATCAAGTTAACACGGTGAGAAAAGGGAGACTATGAACACATAGGTGTGTAAGATTTACTGACAGATTCGACTTCCCATTCTGTGCAAAATGCTACAGTCAAAACAAAAACACAGTCCCTTCAATTGTCTAATTTAGGAAATAAAAATTAATACACACTATATGAGAAAATATCATGTACACAATAATGTTTAAGTTTACGGCATGTCTAATATTAACCAACTGATGTTTAAATAATTAATATTGCTTATATTTAGGCAACGTTTACTTGTTTACTAACATCAATGTTACCTTTATGGTACATAAAACGCAAGGCCTTGGGAATCACAGACTTTAGGGCAGATGTAACCCCATTGCAAAGCCTCCAGGAAAATTAATTTTCAACATCTGCACATCTTCAATTCTTAGGCGCCGTTTTCTTGTACACAACAAGGCTAATTAATCTTTGTTACAGCTTTTAGTTCTCGCCCCTTCGCCACATGACACTACGGAGCACTTACATTTGAAGGCCAGCATCACGGGTGAAGAGGAATTGACATCCCGCCCTTCTCTTCTCTGGTTATGTGGGAAATTGTCATGCTTCCTTTTCCTGAACCCTCCTGATCCTTATGGAGAGAAGAAAAAAGTTGGACAGGGACATTCCATCACAGAAAGTTTCCAAAAACAGAATACAAGCAAACCCTGCCTCTCCCCCGGCACCCCCCGGGCTGCCACCAACCGCGGCCCCGACAAAGCTCTAGGGGGCAGCTGCGCACTGGGATCAAGTGCAGCTCGGGGATGGAGGCAACGGGAGGCTCAGTCGGGCCAACCCGGCCGGCCGGGGAGAAGGCTGGAGCCACTTCCCCGAGCCAGGGGACGGGGAAGTCACACAGACAGCAGGACATCCCCTCTGAACAGACAGGCGCAGGGGAGACACCACCTTCTCTGCCGCTCATGTCGCCAAGGCGTCCGGGACGACGAGCGGCGAGCGCAGGCCCCGGACAAGCCGCCCAGACGACACACAGACCAGCTCCTCGCAGCCCGGCCGACGTCGACGCACCGTCCGGAAGCGCGCTCCCGCAGCCGCCGGCGCGCTCTCTCTGCGCCTGCGTACTTCCGACCTGCGACGAGGGCCCCCGCCGCTGACTCCGCCCCCCATGTGGTCCGGGGACCTTGCGCCTGCGCACCGTCTCGCCTGCCCGCTGCTGTGTGTGGAGACAGAAACTACATGCCTCACTGCAAGCTGTGTAAATAAAAATAAAATGCACGCTCTAGGTTAGGAGCTGGGACTTTTGTGAAGGTAAAAGGAAGCGGCAAAAAAAGTACGAGTTTTTTTTTTTTTTCAAGGCACCTTTGGAACACCCTCGTCCTCCTACAGGCCGGACGCGGCGGCGCGCGCGGGGCACCCTGGGGGTTGTAGTCCGCCCGGGGAGCAGGCCGAGGGCGCAGGGAGCCCACGTGCCCTCTGAGCACGTGGAACAGTCTGCTCTGGAGCCGGGCGCAGCCGTGCGGTGGGGCGTTCTCAACTCGCCCCGCTGGCGGTGACGCCGGGAGCTTTGAACAGTGATGCAAATGCTCTGCCTTCTCTCACGGCAAAGCTCGCCGTGCTGTTCTCCGCCCGCCGCTCCCCTCCCGGTGCCCCCTCCTTCCTTCTCCCCTGTCCCCTCCTGGTGTCCCCTCCTTCCTTCTCTCCTGTCCCCTCCTTCCTTCTCCCCTGTCCCCTCCCGGTGTCCCCTCCTTCCTTCTCCCCTGTCCCCTCCCGGTGCCCCCTCCTTCCTTCTCCCCTGTCCCCTCCTGGTGTCCCCTCCTTCCTTCTCCCCTGTCCCCTCCTGGTGTCCCCTCCTTCCTTCTCCCCTGTCCCCTCCTTCCTTCTCCCCTGTCCGCTCCTGGTGTCCCCTCCTTCCTTCTCCCCTGTCCCCTCCTGGGGTCCCCGCCGTCCGTCTCCCCGGTCCCCACCTGCCGTCGCCCCTGTCCCCACCGGGTGTCCCCGCCGTCCAGCTCCCCCGTCCCCGCCAGCC
>CAUYON010024076.1:0-56805 GCA_963573935.1 Arctocebus calabarensis | reverse complement strand
CATTCTTGTGATACTTTACTAAGAAGAATGTGTTCCAACTCCATCCATGTTAATACAAAAGGTGTAAAGTCTCCATCTTTTTTAATGGCTGAATAGTATTCCATGGTATACATATACCACAGCTTGTTAATCCATTCCTGGGTTGGTGGGCAGTTAGGTTTTTTCCACATTTTGGTGATTGTAAATTGAGTTGCAATAAACAGTCTAGTGCAAATGTTCTTATGATAAAATGATATTTTTTCTTCTGTGTAGATGCCCAGTAATGGGATTGCAGAATCAAATGGGAGGTCTAATTTGAGTTCTTTGAGGATTCTCCATACTTTTTCCAAAAAGGTTGTATTAGTTTGCAGTCCCACCAACAGTGAGAAAGTGTTCCCTTCTCTCCACATCCATTCCAGCATCTGCAGCTTTGAGACTTTGTGATGTGGGCCATTCTCACTGTGGTTAGCTGATATCTCAGGGTGATTTTCATTTGCATTTCTCTGATGATTATGGACCATGAGCATTTTTTCATATGTTTGTTAGCCATTTGTCTGTCTTCTTTAGAGAAGGTTCTATTCACCCACTGGGTTCTTTTTTGCCCAGTAGTGTATGGGATTGTTGGGTCTTTTTTGTTGTTGTTGCTTTGAGTTCTCTGTTGATCCTAGTTACCAAACTTTTGTCCAATTCATAATATGCCAGTATCTTTTCCCATTTTGATAATTGTCTATTTATTCTGGTTGTTGTTTCCTTAGCTGTACAGAAGCTTTTCTGTTTAATTAAATCCCATGTGTTTACTTTTGTTGTTGTTGCAATTGCCATGGAAGTCTTCTTCGTAAAAATCTTTCCCCAGACCAATATCTTCAAGTATTTTCCCCACACTTTCTTTGAGGATTTTTATTGTTTTATGCCTTAGGTTTAAATCTTTTACCCATCTTGAATCAATTTTTGTAAGTGGTGAGAGGCGTGGGTCCAGTTTTAGTCTTTTACGTTGGTTATCCAGTTTGCCCAGCGCCATTTATCAAATAGGGATTCTTTTCTCCAGTGTATGTTCTTGTTTGGTTTATCAAAGATCAGGTGGCTATAAGATGCTAGTTTCATCTCATGGATTTTTATTCGGTTCCAAATGTCAATGTCTCTATTTTTGCGCCAATAACATGCTGTTTTGATCACTATGGCCTTATCGTCTAGCCTGAAATCTGATAGGGAGATACCCCCAGCTTTGTTTTTATTAGTAAGGATTGCCTTGGCTATATGGGTTTTTTTCCTGGTTCCATACAAAATGAAGAATTATTTTTCCAAATCTTGAAAGTATGATGATGATATTTTAATGATTGCATTGAATCTGTAGATTGCTTTGGGAAGTATAGACATTTTAACAATGTTGAGTATGTGAAGACATGTTAAGACATGATGGGAAAAAGAATCAATGATAGAGTATGTTAAGACATGACAGGAACCGCAGGGAAAAAGAAAAGGCAGAGCACGGAGAATGAGGAGGGTGGTGGGAAGATGAGCTGCAACTTTAGATAGGATGGGTGAAGTTAAAATCTCCTTGAGAAGGTGGCCTCGTCCGTGTTCCCTGAAAATCAGAGCCCCGAGGTGAGGCATAGGTGCTAATGCCCCCTTGGGAGGTGTGATCCCAGGACAGCAGGGGAGGCCAGGAAAGGAGGCAGGACGCCGGGGCAGCCAAGGCAGGCTAACTGAGGTGTCCCCACACTGTCTGCAGCAGGTGCTGAGTTGTGGGGGACAAACCATGCCCAGGAATGGTCCATTGGAGCGAGAAAGAGAAGAAATGTGTCTGCCAGCTCTCTCCTACTGCCACTAGTCACAGGTGGTGGCACAGGAGTCTGTCCCCTGTGTTCTGGATTATGTCACTTGGACGCTTTGGCACCTACTATGGAAACCAGTTCCCATGCCCTCCAACTTGGTGCTTCAACTATGTCCTGAAAGGGAGGGAGAATCTAAGACTCTGGACATATGCTGACCAGCCTGAGGCAGTGAGTTTCCCCTGGCCAGGGGAATCAGTGTCCAGGGTGGCGGAAGAGAAGCCAGTGGCCAAGGGTGTGGGGAATAAGTGAGGCTGAGAGACTTGAAAGAAGCCTAGAAGGGTGGACTGATGCAAACCATTTCCTTCAATAGCTGTGTATTATTATATGGAATAGATTCTGTTACAACACTCCCCTCTTGAAAGAGTTTAGGTTAACTCTGACTGTTCTCTGCAATAAATAGTGTCAAATGCACTTGTCCACAGATGCTTCTGAACCTGCCTGAGCATTTATTTTATTTTATTTTATTTTTTAGACATGAAGTCTCAGTTTGTCGCCCTCAGTAGAGTGCTGTGGTATCACAGCTCACAGCAACCTCCAACTCCTGGGCTTAGGCGATTCTGTTGCCTCAGCCTTCTGAGTACCTGGGACTATAGACACTCACCATAAATCCCGCCTTTTTTTTTGTTGCACTTTGGCCAGGGCCAGGTCCGAACTCACTACCCTCAGTATTTGGGGCCGGTGCCTTACTCACTGAGCCACAGGCGCCACCACTGCCTGAACATTTCTATTGCTAGAACCCTAGAGGGAGAACTTCTGGATTCATAGCATCTGTGTAACTAGTTTTTATTCATTTATTAATTTTTTTAATTTTTTTTTTCTTTGGAGACAGAGCCTCAAGCTGTCGCCCTGGATAGAGTACTGTAGCATCACAGCTCACAGCAACCTCCAACTCCTGGGCTCAAGTGAGTCTCCTGCCTCTGCCTCCCAAGTACCTGGGACTACAGGCGCCCGCCACAATGCCTGGCCAGTTTTTTTGGTTGCAGCCGTCATTGTTGTTTGGCGGGCCTAGGCTGGATTCAAACCCGCCAGCTCAGGTGTATGTGGCTGGTGCCTTAGTCCGTTGAGCCACAAGCACTGAGCTTTATTATTTTTTTTTTTTCTTTTGAGACACAGTCTCAAGCTGTCACCCTGAGTAGGATACTGTGGCGTCACAGTTCACAGCAATCTCAAACTCCTGAGCTTAAGTGATTCTCCTGTCTCAGCCTCCCAAGTAGCCGGGACCACAGGCACCCACCACAACGCCCGGCTACTTTTTGATTGTAGTTGTCATTGTTGTTTGGCGGGTCCAGGCTGGATTCGAACCCGCCAACACGGGTGTATGTGGCTGGCACCCTAGCTGCTTGAGCCACAGGTGCTGAGCCCGTAACTAGTTTTTTGTTTGTTTGTTTGTTTTTTAGAGACAGAATCTCACTTTGTCGCCCTTGGTAGAGTGCCATGGCTTCACGGCTCACAGCAACCTCCAGCTCCTGGGCTTAGTCCATTCTCTTGTCTCAGCCTCCCGAGTAGCTGGGACTACAGGCAATCGCCACAAATGTCCAGCTATTTTTTGTGGTTGTTGTTGTTGCAGTTCGGCCAGGGCTGGGTTTGAACTCACCACCCTTGGTATATGGGGCTGGTGCCCTACTCACTGAGCCACAGGCACCGCCCCCGTAACTAGTTTTTAATAGATACTGTGACAGGTGGTACTTATTGGTGCTCCTATAACTGTCTTAACCCTTAGCCAACACCGAACACTTTGCTCCAGAAGAAAATTTCTAATTTTTATCTCACATTTCACTCATCACTAGTCAAACTGAGAATGTTTAATATGCTTATTAACCAGTTGTATTTCTCTTATGAGTTTTCTGATGAGTTCCTTAGCCCATTTTTCTATAAGATTGTTTACTCTTTGTTACTTTTCTAACTTTAGGGTATATTTGTATGTTGGAGATAGAAACTCTTTCTTTCTTTCCTTCTTCCTTTGTATGTTGGAGATAGAAACTCACTCTTTCTTTCTTTCTTTCTTTCTTTCTTTCTTTCTTTCTTTCTTTCTTTCTTTCTTTCTTTCTTTCCTTTCTTTTCTTTTCAAGAGAGAGTCTCTGTTGCCCTGAGTACAGTGCTGTGATGCCATAGCTTATAGCAGGGGTCCTCAAACTTTTTACACAGGGGGCCAGTTCACTGTCCCTCAGACCATTGGTGGGCCAGACTATAGTTTAAAAAAAAAAAAAACTATGAACAAATTCCTATGCACACTGCACATATTTTCTTTTGAAGTAAAAAAACAAAATGGGAACAAACACAATATTTAAAATGAAAAACAAATAAAGTTAAATCAACAAACTTACCAGTATTTAACTGGGAACTATGGGTCTGCTTTTGGCTAATGAGATGGTCAATGTCCAGTTCCATATTTGTCACTGCTAGTCGTAACGAATGATGCAAGTGCGCAACAGTTAGTCTAGATTTGGTTGGAGATTTCAGATGTTTCATTCTGGAAAAAGTCTGTTCACAGACATAAGTGCTGCCAAAGATGGTTGTCATTTTGAGTGCATGGTTCCTGAGATTAGGATATGTCTCAGAGTGGAGACATGCATAAAAATTAGGAAGGCTGCTTGACTTGAATGCACCTTTCAGAGAGTCACAATTCTCCAGTTCAGGCAGTTCCATTTGGTAAATTGTATCCATATTTTCTTTTTCTTTCTTTTTTTTATTTCAAGATACTTTATTCTTAAAATAGGTCACAACACTAAGCTTTTGGCCCAGTCTGCCACTGTACAAGTTATAAATGCTTGTTGAGCAGTGTAGGGGTGCTCTTTCATAGCCTGTCTAAAAAGTGAATAAAAATCCATATAAAACAAATATTCAAATAGTTTTCATAGGAACACAGATAAGTGTGACCCCATCTCCTAATCTTACACATTGCTGCATCTGTGCCAACCCTACTCTTACAAAGACATTTCAAAACTAGCAATAATTAAGTTAAATGGTCCCCTCAAATCCCTTAATACAAACTAAACTCACAGTTAACAGCTACAGAATGATATCTACACATTAATACTAGCTGAAGCACAAGTTGCTGGGTGATGTTTCGTTCCACTTTCCCAAGCACAAGACACAGGCAGAGTGCCAACATCCTGCTCTTCTACTTCAGGTAGGTAGTCGGGGTTCTGGATTTGCTGCACGAGTTGCCACGTCAGTCCTGACATCACATAGTAGATAGTCGGCCTCTGGAATCCATTGAAAGTAGAAGCATCAGCTACAGTGTAAGCACCCATATTTTCAAAGAGCATCCAGTTGCCCACATGCATTCCTGGCAGGACACAGCGCTCAACTATCCAGTCAAGGCCATCGCATGCTGGTCCCCATATGCTGGATGTATAATACTTCTCATCTGGTTTAGGTCTCTTTAGCAGAAGAGGCTTTACATGAGCATGATCATAAAGGATGCAATTAAACAATCCATATAGTCCATCATTGATATAATACATAAAAGTTTGTTCACTGGACTCATCTTCATCATCAGAGCCTATCTGTTCCTTTAATACAATTTTTTTGGCAATGATATTAACTGCAAGTGTGAAGGCTGATGCAACATAATATCTGCCTGGCTCAGCTATGATTCGCACTCCAGAGTCTGATGGAAAGTACTTGTCCAATGCTGGGTTGATTATACTAGTGATCTCTTCAAATTTAAGCTTCACATCCTCAGATTCAGAAAAGCTACCACCAATATCAAGCAGGTACATGCTGAAACCAACCTCATCTCCCATGTCAAAGACACAGCGGGCATCAGAGATTGCCTGCATGAAGGTCTCAGGATCAGTACAGCCACTTCCTACATGGAAGCTGACACCAACGACATCAATATTTAGCTCTTTTGCCTGTTCCAAAAGAAGTCTGCTGGTTTGGAGTGTGGCACCAAATTTAACACTGAGTCAACAGACTGCTTTGGAATCATCAGTGGGAATCTGCAAAACCAACTTGGCCTTTGGATGTGCTCTGGAAACTTTTATCAACTCGACTTCACTGTCAAAAGTCATCATCTGGACCCCATTATTGGCAGGGTACTTAATTTGAGACACTTGTTTACAAGGATTTGCATAGATAATCCTCTCTGGAGGCACCCCAAGACTTTGCACCAATTGTATTTCAGTCTTGCTAGCACAGTCAAATCCTGTCCCAATGGCAGCGAGGGTCTTCACAATGGCTCTACTGTCATTACATTTGACTGCATAAAAGGGAGTGACATGAGGAAGAGCTTTTAGTGATGATTGGTGTTTCTTCAGAACATCTCTGAGGTCTGCTACATAGAAGGCATCCTTATCATGAGAAGAGGAAACTTCATTGATTTTTTTTAGTCCAGAATGTCCTTGGCAATAAAACCTTCATCAAGCAAGTGGCAGTCAAACTCTTTTTTTTGAGACAGAGCCTCAAGCTGTCACCCTGGATAGAGTGCCGTGGCATCACAGCTCACAGCAACCTCCGGTTCCTGGGCTCAAGTGAGTCTTCTGCCTCCACCTCCCAAGTAGCTGGGATTACAGGCACCCGCCACAACGCCCAGCCATTTTTTGGTTGCAGCTGTCATTGTTGTTTGGCGGGCCAGGGCTGAATTCGAACCCGCCAGCTCAGGTGTACGTGGCTGGCGCCTTAGCCCATTGAGCCACAAGTGCTGAGCCCAAACTCTTCATTACTAATGTTGTTCATGGTTTCTTGATGTTTCTTTGAAAGACTAAGAGATGGAATTTAAAGAAATACTTCCAGCTTCTCACAAAGGCAATTCTCCAGGAATTCTGAATCCCACTGCATGTGTCCTCTGAGCAACAGTGGAAACATTCTTAGAGCATCCGGGTGCTGCAGGCCAGCCCCATGGAGAAGCCAGATAGCCACCACCCATGCAGAGGTGGAGTGGGAGCCTCAGGAGCACTCGGCTGCTCCTGCCACACCCATCAGCGCCTGGCTCCTACCTGCCGGAGACCCTGGTCTGAGGTGGCGCTAGAGCAGGTGGCAGAGGGGCACTCAGGGTGGCAACTTCAGGGACTGACCTACACATTTTCAATGTCAATAGAAAATGGGTTATGGAAAAGCTGTATGTCCTGTTCATGGAGATGAAGCTTTTAAAATCTAAATTAGAACTCCTTTTGCAACTTTTCCAGTGAATCCACCCATGTTTTGTTTGGGAATGCAACCAACGGTTTTTCCACTAACAGATTTTGCAGCCCTGGGATGAGTCCGCTGCTAAACAAGACAGGCAGCGGAGGCAAAAACACTTGGCGGGCCGCATGTGGCCCATGGGCCGTAGTTTGAGGACACCTGGCTTACAGCAACCTCAAATTCCTGGGCTCAAGTGATTTTCTTGCCTCAGCCTCCTGAGTAGCTAGGACTATAGGCACCTGGCTAGTTTTCCTATTTTTAGTAGAGATATGGGTCTCACTCTTGGTCAGGCTGGTCTTGAACTCCTGAGCTCAGTCAATCTACCTGCCTTGGCCTCCCAGAGCACTAGGATTATAAGCATGAGCCACTGAACCTGGCTGGATGTAAACTCTTTGTATGTATAGAGTAGTCATGCAGCCCAGTGTGCCTGGGGCAGTCCTGGCTTGTGCCTTTTACCTTGGAGTGATTACTCACTGCTCCCCACAACTCTCAGAAGTGTCGGAGTTGGAGTGATAAATGCCTCTCTCTCCTCCAGAGCATTTGAGTCTCTTTTATTTACAAAGGTCAAGAATAATGAAGATAATACAAAATAAACTGCCTAAAAGTTACAGGAGGCTATTTGTCTCAGAGATAAACATTTCAGTTCCCCTTTGGAGAAACCCGTTATTAGTTTAAAAAGAATCACAGAATAGATTTCCAGCTGCGTAAATACAATACATTATTGCTCTACAGAGCACACACACTCAGCACATTCACAGAAACACAAACACACATGAGCACAGAACCAGCACTAAAGGTGTCTCTGTTGGACTAAGTTTTTAGTTGAAAGTGAAATGGTGGCAACGTTCCAAAAAATACTTGGGTCTGAGCCAAAAATTTGGAATTAAAAAAAAAAAGAAAAGCCGAGCAAAGCTCCATCTGGTTTCCCTCCTGCTGCTTCCACTCTCCTCCTGAATCTGAGCACCAGCACATCACACTGTTGGCTGTGCTCCCAAATCTCAGCTGCGCACTCAGTTCTACCATCCCCCATCTCAGAAAGAAGAGCTGAGAAAAAGTAACTGAACAAATGGGAAGGTTTTTGAGTACGTGGCCAGGGCATCTTCATCACTGCCAAGTGCCGATGGAATACTGGTGTTTATAGACCCTAAAGCCAAAACTGCAGGGGAACTGATCACGTCTCCTCTGAAGCCCCAGGTCACCCCGTGTGATGGCTCAGGTGGCCGTTGTGGAGAGCACAGCTACTGCAGCAGCCTCTGAGCAGGGCTGAAGGTGGTGGAGGCAGTCCCAGGCACCGATGTCCTCTGTGGGGGGCTCCATGGAGGCCAGGCATTGTTCCAGCACATGCCCACATTGTCTCATTTAATCATAATAATAACTCTCACAAGGTAGCAGGAATTATTCCCATTTCAAAATGAGGAAACAAGGTGCAAAGAGGCTAAGTAACTTGCCCATGGACGCACAGCCGGGAAATAGCAGAGCTGGGACGAGAATTCAGGCAGTCTGACTCTTAAAAACAGGTCAGGAGAAAAGAGTAGTTACTTGCCCCGACAGATTTTCCAGATGGATAAACATTTGGGGAACATTATGTTTTTTGTTTTGGGGGGTTTTTTTGCAGTTTTTACTCGGGGCTGGGTTTGAACCCACCACCTCCAGTATATGAGACCGGCACCTTGCTCCTTTGAGCCACAGGTGCCGCCCTGGGGAACATTATGGAACAAATTGAGCAAAGAGATCAGAGAAGTGTCTGGGTGAAAGTTATCCAGGACTGATTCCCACTGCAATCTGGTAAAGTAAAGGAATCCCTGAGGCTTGGATCTCGGAGCCAAAAATCAAGCTGGGGGCTTCCCAGTGTTGACATCAGCAGGGACAGACACATAAGAAGAGCAGACACACAGGACCTATGCTGGAGGGGGTCATGCTCAGAGAAGAGCCCTCGCAGACACACAGGTCCCCTGCAGGACGGGGGACGTGCTCAGAGGAGAGCCCTCACAGACACACGGGTCCAGGGCTGGACAGGGACATGCTCAGAGGAGAGCCCTCTGGCCACAGAGCACAGGCAATTTCCCAGCTCTACGTCCTGTCAATGAATTAAACTCACCTCCATAACTCTGCTTCACTCAGAATTACATCCAGGCATGGTTTTGGTCAAAGGTGCATCATCACAGTTCAAGTCCTTGCTTTGAACACCTTGAAGGCCAAGATCCCTCAAACTGAAATAGAGCCGAATATGTTTAAGGGGCTAGAACTGGACAGGGGACAACTGGGGTGTTGCAGATGAACCCAAATCACAGGGGGGCCACTCTCTCCCCTGGGTGTTGTACCGGCTCCAAATATCCTGCAGGGTCACAAATCTTGGCTTGGCCTCAACCCCGTAGACCCTCAGATCCAAATCTAAGAATACTCCTCCAAGCTGTCAGGAAACAAAGTCCAGGGCATGCTCTATTGAGAATATTTATTCAAAGAGGGTTCTTACAGTTATTTCATTGTCTTAGTCTGTTCCTGCTGCCGTCATAAAACACCACAAACTAGGTAATTTATCAATAATAAGGAATTTGTTTCCCTCAATTCTAGAGGTGGGGAAGTTCACGATCAATGCACCTGCAGGTTCAGTGCCTGGCAAGTGCCCAATCCGGCTTCCAAGTGACGTCTTGAAGGCTGCGTGTTCACCCTGCCGAGGCACAAGGGAGAAGGGTCTGGAGCCCCCTGTCCAGGGCACTCCCTTGTCTGGAGGGCAGAGTCCTCATGCCTTAGTTGCCTCCCCCAAACCCGTCTCTTACTACTAGCCGCATTTGTGATTAAGTGCCAACATGTGAATTTGGGGAAACAGTTCCGACCATAGCATAGATCTTAGCTGTTACTTGGATAAACCTCGAAAACACTGGGAACTTACAAGAAGCCACCTTGGGCGTTTGCTGAGGAATATTTGTGCCTTGCTCCTGTCTGCACCCAGCCTGGCTGGTTATGGTGGGAGTAGAGACGAATGGTAAAGGTAAGGAGAGGGTCAGGCATTTAAACACGCCCACCCCTCATGAGAAACCTTGTGTCTTGTGTTTGGAGTGAAGGGGCCATCCTGTGCTAGCGAGGGTGGCTGACCGGGAGACATGCCTCCGCCCCTGCCGCGGACCCCACCCCTCCTCACCCCCCCGCCACACCCCTGCCCCCTGGCCCCCTCCCCCTCCCCCTCCCACCTCCCACCGGCCCAGCGCGGGCCCTCCTCGCGCCCTGGCAACGCCCACAGCACTATTGGCCCCGCCCCACCACACCTCATCCCCCCGCCCCCAACCCAGCCGTGACGTCACCGCGCACTCGTGCTGTAGGGCGTCCAGGTCCCAAAGACAGGACCGGGGAGAGCTGACCCCTGCCCGCACCATGCCCGGAAGTGCGTCGAGACGGCGCCGGGCGCAGGCGGGAGTCCGTGGTGTCCCGGGCACACCTGGCAGCTGTGCGGGGGAGGAGCTCCCAGCCAGGTGAGCAGCCGCACGCAGGTGGAGGGCAGCGAGGAAGCTGAGCTGCGCGGATCACCGGCTCCCGGGGTTCTCCGGCGCGCTCCCCGGCAGCGCTAAACCCAGTTCCTTTATCTCCGCGTCCTCGCTCTTGCTTCGTTTAGGATCTAAATAAAGTTTCCTAGTATCGCCTCAATATGGAAAACGAGTTGTAAATATTCCAAACTTTCAAAATAGACGTTAAGAATTATAACTGTGATTACAAAAATATGATTTGTTTTTAAGAAGCTGATTCTCGAAGCATGGTTTATCTCTGGAACCTGTGAATGTTACCGTGGGGAAAAGGGTCTTCAGACAAGGGGTTCTCCTGGCTTGTCCCGGGGGCCCTGAATGCGGTCACAGGGATTCTTGTTAGAGGTAGCGGCGGCGATTTGGTCTAGACCTCACAGAGGAGAAGGTGATGTGAAGGTAGGCAGGGAGGGACTTGTAGATACTGGCTTTGAAAATTGGAGTGATGTGGTTACAGGTCACAGGTCAAGCAGTGCCAGCAGCCACCAGCAGGTGGAAGAGACAAAGAACTCTGCCCTGGAGCCTCCAGAGGGAGTGGGGCCCTGTGACTCTTGCATTCGGGGGACCCTGGTCTTCAGACTGTGAGAGAATAACTTCTACTGTTTTAAGCCACCCACTTATGGTAAATTGTTACAGCAGGCCCAAGACGCCAGTACACCACGGTGACCGCCATCCCTGCCAGAGGCTGGATCAAGTGCTCCAGTCACAGGTCAGACCCCCTGGTCTCTTTCTCATCACAGAAAGAAAGAACGGGAGATTTATTTAAAAGACGTGATTTCGAGTCTAGTCTCAGACTCTCACTGTGTTACGGCTCACTGTGTAATACTTCAGAGATTAGTTTCTTCATTTGTAAAACTGGGAGAGTAAAAAATATATTCATGCTACTTACCGAAAGGCTGTTGTGAGGATTAGTTAAGGTAATGGCCTTGAAATGGTTTAATAAATGGTAAAGTACTTGCAAATACTCATTGTCACACAATCAGGGAAGGTAAGCCGGGTCTAAGGAGAATTTGGTCCCCAATAATTGACATTAAATTTCAAAGATTACAATCATAGAGTTACTCTTGTTCGGTATCTCTAAAAATTTATAATTAAATTGTTAATACCAGTAGTGGTAGTATAGAAGCTAGAATCTTTGTCTCTAAAGTAGCACCACAAAGAAATGAAAAAAGATTCAACAGCTCTGCATAAAAATAACAGAAGTGCATTGGAGAAGCAATTTAGGGACAATAAATAAACTTCTCTAGAAGCCAAAGTGCATTTCTTATTCTAAAACCACTGTGTTCCCAACCGTCTGACAGCACTCAGCAGAGTCTTGGCTGAACATGCTGATAGCTATACCATTGATATTAACCTTTTCTTGCTACAAATTAACTTTGTTAAATTAATGGGCAGACTCTAACTAATAGACATACCCTTGTCACAATCACTGTGCTGCAGTCTTTGTGGTCACCTTTGGGGAGTTACAGAAAGGACTCTTAGGGACTGGTAGTGTTTTGGATTTTAATTGAGAAGCTAGTTCCTGGGGGTTCATTGTACAATTGTGTCTCAGAGCTAACAGAATACATATATTGTTATGTATTAAAGTATTTTAAAATAAAGGAGAACAAGTAAACAAAACTTCATGTCAAATACACTTCCTAGAAGTTCAGACACTCCCAAAGTCGCTCCTGTTGAGGGCTCCCTCTATTACTTTCCTGCCTGTTCAATTTATTTCCAGGGTTCACTGCAGACTGAGATGGTTTGGGGGCATCATGGCTGTTACATTATCACCTACCTTTCCTGGTGTGCTCAAAGACTAGCAGGTAATGAATTCAGTCACCCTGAACTGCATTTCCCCTATTAATAATTCTCCACTGGGCTCAGCTCCTGTAGCTCAGTGGTGAGAACACAGGCCACATACACTGGGGCTGGTGGGTTCAAACCCAGCCTGGGCCTGCCAAACAATGACAACTATAACAACAACAACAAAAATAGCCGGGCGTTGTGGAGGGCACCTGTAGTCTCAGCTACTTGGGAAGCTGAGGCAAGAGAATTGCTTAAGTTGGAGGTTGCTGTGAGGGTGACATAATGAGACTCTGTCTCAAAAAAAAAAAAAAATTCCCGACTGATCTGTACTCTGTGCTTCCATTAGGCCAGGAAGAGCACCCCACAAGACCCTGGGAAATACAGGTCATAGAACCAAGAAGGTAATTCCCGCAACTACGACAGGCAGAGGGGATGTTCCTGCTGGTGGACAGTGCTGCTCCTGCGGCCCTCCCAGTGGATGAGCCGCTGGTGTCTTAACCACATGGCTTCCCAGGCCCTGGGTCAATGCCAGTCTAGTCAATGGGGAGAGCCATAGCTGGGAGAACACCCCCTCTTAGGCAAGCCTCATGGAAACGGCATGTGTCTCTTTATTACGGTCTGAATCTAGTCCCCCCCACCCCACCAATTCACACATTGAATCTGAGGTCCCGAGGAATGCCCCAGATCTTGGAATGTGACCTTCCTTGGAGATGGTTGTTTTGGAGAGGTAATTAGGTTTAATGAGTCAGATGAGTGGGCCATAATCCAACATGAATGTCTTTAAAAGATGAGCTGAGGACACACTCGCACACAGGAGCATGACCACATGAGGACACAGGGATAAGGTGGCTTTTAGCAAGCCACAGAGAGGGGCCTCAGAAGGGACCAACCCTGCCAGCACCTTGATCTTAAACCTCAGCCGCTAGAATTGTCAGAGAATGAATTTCTGCTATTTGAGCCTCCCAGGCAGTGGGACCTTGTTGCAGGGGAAACTCGTACTCATCTCTGCTCACATTCCTCTGGGGGGGACCTAGCCACTTGTCACAAGCAGCTACAACTGAGGCTGGGGGATGGGGGGCCCAGTCCAGCTGCATGTCAGCCACCGAGGGAGAGGAAAGATGTGCGTTAGCCATGTCTGCCATAGCTAGAAACAGGGCTGAGGAGCTGGTCTGTCTGAGGCGTCTACACCTGCAGCATCACAGTCTTGTCAAGCTTGGTAATAGGGAATCTAAAAGGTGTAAGACATAGTTTAAGAAATGGCTTGTTATACCAGGCACAGTGGCTCATGCCTGCAATCCTAGTACTCTGGAAGGCTGGGGCTCAAGAGTTCAAGACCAGCCTGAGCAAGAGTGAGACCCTGTCTCTACTAAAAATAGAAAAACTAGCTCTGAAGGTAGGTGCCTGTAGTCCCAGCTACGTGGGAGGTTGAGGCAGGAGTATTGTTTGAGCCCAGGAATTTGAAGTTGCTATGAGCTAGGGTTATGCTACAACACTCTACCCAGGGAACAGAGTGAGACAAGAAAGATAGAAATAAGGAACAAAGGAAGACAGGAAGGAAGGAAAGAAGGGAGAGAGAAAGAAAGAAATTGGCTTCTTATAGGATAGAACAAACAAGGAACAATAGGAATTAGAAAAGAAAGAGAGGAAGACGAGAGTGATGAGGACAGACCTCATCGGCAGGCAGGACCGGCTGGAGTGCCTGTGGCGTCAGTGGCTAGGAAGGAGAGGACACGGGGACTCGTGGGAGGAGAGGTGGCCATGGGAACAAATGATGTGCCTGCATCTGAACGCCTTTCTGTGTTTGTCTGGAATCTGGCTCCAATTTCCCTGTTCCCCACATGATTCCTGGCCTGGTTCTTCCTGACTGCACACCCTTCCAGTGCAAACACAGTGGTTGCTGTTGCTTGCAACCAAGACTCCTGGAGTTAAAAGAGATGTGCTAACTTGGAATGGGTGTGTGTTCAAGACTGAGGTATAAGGCTTCAGAGCAAATGCCTGGTCTCCCTTGAATAGATCTAATCTGCAGCCTGGGGGCTTAGTACTAAGGGCTGCCCCTGTGCATCACAACTGCACAGCAAGTTTCTGGATGCCTGCCTGGAAGGCAGAAGAAAGCTGCCACCCTGGTTTTAGACTGAAAATGGGAGTCAGTGGCAGAGGGGTTGGGGCCGAGAGGAGGGTGGGAGGTCTCAGATGCACCTGTGAGCTGCAGACCTGGCCAGGACGCAGCTGCTGTCCCTGAGAGTGAGCACACAGAAGAAGGAAGCAGGTGGGAGGGAAGGCCCTTGGTAGACGGGGAAGCAGGAGGGGTGTTCTGAGGAGACAGGAGGTTTCAGAGAAGCAAGAAGCGATCAGGAAAACTCGACAATGCAGAAGCCAAGAGACGAGAAAGCTGGAGGAAGAGGCAAAACTTGCCATCCATCAATAAGCAATTGGCTGGGTGACTAGTCAGCCACGTGCGGGACTCTAACTGGAACTCTTCTATTGCAGAGGAATGTCTGTTTCCACTGAAAAATATTTGCAATATTATGTAAAGTGAGCATAGCCTTGGGCACTTGGGCAAGCGGGCACAGTGGGAAGTACTGAGCACGGGGATATGGGGCAGGCACAAGCCCAGGGACAGAACTTGAGCCCAGCCCGTTTCCCACTGTGGGGCTTCCTCGGAGACATCCTGAGTAGGACAGCACCCATCTCCACTGGGAGATGTGAGGCTGACTGGGGGACATATAGCTGAGGAAAGGGAAGGGGCTATTCTGAGAGTGCGAGGAAGTTCATGGTGGATCCAGGGCCATGAAGCGAGTGAAGCCTCTTCCATGGAGATCTGCCCTCTTAGGTGGCTGCCTCACACTGCACCTGCCCTACTGGCTCTGGGCAACCTCCACTGGGCTGTCCTCAGAACATGAGGCTGTGGCTGGTCCGGCTCTGCAAAGCCTAAATCCTCTTCCTACGGCCCCCAGATACTCAGCCTTTCCTCTCCTGTCTATGCCCATCTGCATGGACCTCTGAATGTTGGTGAAAGGTAGTGGTTTGTTTGTAAGTACAAATGGTAGCAAAAAAATCAGTATCTTGTTAGGAGACAGTTCCCACAGGTCTTCTGAGTGTCTGCATATTCTGAGAAAAAAGACATTGACTGCCTTTTTCCCAGGGTGTTCTTTCAAGGATGTTTGCATACATACATCAAAATAGAAAAGTGTTCCCCTCCAAAGAAAAGACTCAGCTTTCCTAAGCTCTAGGGACCTCTCTGTAGCATAACCTATGGTGAGTGCAGGTGTCATCCTGTGAGAGATGGGGCTTTACGAACTTAGACAAGAAAAAATTCTGGCACCCTGTCCACAGTTATTACTGTAAACAACAACCTATCCTTTATCTCTGATGCAGGAGTTTTGCACCTTCTACCAGCATCCACAAGACTCTGGCAGGCCAACTTTTGAGCATGCTGCTAGAGTAAAATCAGACTCTACACAGTTCTTAACATATTTATAGAATTAAAAAACAAAACAAAACAAGACAATGCAAGTGAGAGTTCCAACCCAATTAAAGGAGCTAGAATCTCACATGATTTCTTAGAATGGCGGCTTACCCTGGGCGCCCTCCTTCTCCTTCCCTATTATCTGTCACTGGGAAGAGAGGAGCAGAAGCCACCCGACTTGGACAGCCTGCTCAGTGGGAGAGAGTCAGCCACTCTCCGAGCCCTTCCGCCATGCCGGGTCTATGGCACCCACTGAGAAGACCAACACGGTGCGTGGTAGTGTTGCTCTAAGGAGTACAGCAGTGTGGACAGCTGTGGTTTTCAGTGACACTGGTCTACCCCACACGCATTAGCCAGTTGTGTCCCGCAACTCAACCCAATCCCATGTTGCAGAGGAAGAAAGTTCAGCCAGATCAAAGCTGCATTGCTAGAAAGTGGCACAACTGCGTTTAAACCCACTGGCCAGGCACCTGACCAGCAAGCTGCGAAGGCCAGAGGGAAACTGGACACTGTTTGCATTCATCAGATAGAGCCAGAGTGTGCCGGGAAAGGGCCTTCTGGGGCTGCTGGATGTGGCTGTGCACAGAGACCAGGTCTCTGGACAGGATAGAGCTACCTATGTGGCCTTGGGGCCATCTGGTCCTTGTCTGTTTATGGTGGCAGAGGTGACAACTGGGCATGTGGCATGGAGGTCCATCTGTCATTTCTCACATCTTTGGACATGTGCGTGGCCCCCGGGGCATGAGGGAGTCAGTGCTGGGCTTGCCGGGGCCAGTCCTGCTCCTTGCTTCCACAATTCTGGAAAGGCTCTTCAGGGGCAGGGCAGGGAGCACTCCGGGCAGGAACCCAGCGCAGCTATGTCCCCCTGATGCACCCACGAGTCCTTTGTGCAGACTTCAGCCGATGTTTTCCTTGTCTTCATTTTTACCTTTCCTTTCTTTTCACGCTGTTTTTTCTGTTTCCTGCTGGTGTAGGTTAGAGGTGAACCCTGAGAAGGTAATGCCGAGGTCCTAACCTCTGAAGTGACGTTGTATGAAAAGAAGGCTGTTGCAGACGTAGTGTCACACGAGGTCACACTGAAGTGTCACACGAGGTGGGCTCAGAGAAGAGTCACAGAAAAAAAGAACACCACATGGAGAGACGGACACAGAGGGA
The DNA here is from genome assembly GCA_963573935.1 of Arctocebus calabarensis. Lineage (NCBI taxonomy): Eukaryota > Metazoa > Chordata > Mammalia > Primates > Lorisidae > Arctocebus > Arctocebus calabarensis. The sequence goes on along the minus strand of CAUYON010024076.1, from coordinate 39,943 downwards.
AGATGGCCCTGTGACAGCTGGAATTACAGAGCCCCAGAGGACAGCTTCCCGTCCGCGCTCCACCTGGAACCCAGCGCCATTCCTAGACTACGAGAGAATCCATTTCTATTGTTTTCAGCCCCTGGTTTGTGGCAGAAGCTTGTCCTGGCAGCCCTGGGACACTCCCACCCCTGCCCTTCTGTGTATTCCCTCTCTCCCCCCTTCTCTTCTGAGCCCTGCCCTTCAGGAAGTGTATTTAATGCTAAGTCACAATATCCAAAAATGCTATGCCTGGTGCTCCCCCCCTCCGAGATTTTTCTAGGTACCGAGTGACTGGAAGTCAGACCCCGTGGTCCCTGCCAGCCGGCCCAGCTGCTTGTGGCTTTGTGGGCTCAATGTGTCCAACAGCTTCCCACCTCCAGGCAGACTGTCTTAGACAGGCGGACCTTTCCTAAAAGAAAACAGAATCTCCAAAGGTTGTGCTTCAAAAATCCACATGCTCTGTCAATTTTTGATAGGCGTTTTATTCATCTGAATAAGTTTTTTTTAATTAAATTTCAGAGATAGGACTGGAAGCAAAATCTTTTTCTTCTCTTATGGGTGGATTTTCCTTTGTGGCCATGTGCATAAAGACAGCAAAGGAACGGAGGGCGTCACTTCCCGCCCTGCAGGATGCAAGGGGAAGGCAGGCCCCCCCGAAGGTTGGTCTCCTGCTCCGTAGGTGGAGTGTGTGTCACTGGCAGCCAGATGGGTACAGTTGTTCTGACAGCCTTTGGGTCCTGGAGGAAATAGGTCTTTCTAGAGATCAGACCTGCTATGAGTCCTTCTCTGGGCTTACCCAGGGAACCCTGGGAACCTACTTCCATGGGTGCTGCTAGGTCCAGCCCTGTTGCACAGAGTGTGCTGAACCTACACCCACCTTTTAGAACCCACAACTAAGGGCCCAGCACACACAGACATGTCAAACTCTGCTCTGGGCTAACACTCAAATTACTCTACTATCACCCACTTGCACCAGCTGTCTTTACCTTAGGAGACAATAAGGTGGGCAAAAGGAGTCTGTTAAGCCCCCAGAACAAGGACTGTCCCTATCTCTTTCCAAGACAAGGTGCAGGGCAGACCAGGGCCCCATGGGGAAGGGGCAGAGATGGAGCAGAGGCATGGGACAAGGTCACCAGCAGGAGCAAGAGGCTGTGATGCCTGCTCTCTGCCAGACCCTGCACCACACCTGGAGCCCTGTCCCCTTCCAGGGGACCCTGTAATACAGGCCACCTGTCCCTGGACCTCAGGGTCTTCTCTCCTCTCTGTGACTGGCACAGGCACAAGGCCAATTTGCCTGACCAGCTTACCATGGATTCCTGCACAAGGACCAGGGGTACAGAACCACAGAACCACAGAACCTTAGGGATGGAAGAAGCCTTGGAGGTCTGTGCCCAGCACCAAAATGTGCAGAATGCCTCCTGCCTTCCTGACAGGGACGGAGAACTCACCACCTTGGCACCTGCACTGTCCTCAGATGCTCTGGAGAGTGTCATTCTGTCACCAGCATTTTTTGGTTACTATTTTTTTTATTGAGGGCAAGTATATATGACACAAACTCTACCATTTAACCATTTCCAAATGCACGGCTCAGTGGCATTGTGTACACCTCACAGTAGTGCGCAGCCATCACCACTACCCATCTCCAGAACTTTCTTCCTCCTCCCTAAACCGATGCTGTGCATCCAGTAAGCAGCCCCTCCCCCCAGTACCCACACTTGCTGTACCACTCTCTGTCTCTATGAATTTGACCATAGGGACCTCGTGCAAAGGGAAGCTCACCGTATTTGTCCCTTTGTGACTGGCTTGTTCTACTGAGCATGATGCCCTCAGGGTTCATCCAGGTTGGAGCTGGTGGCAGAGTTTCCTTCCTATTTCAAGGTCCGATCATCGGATCATCGTCCACTGTCTGGACGGAGAACGCTGTTTATCTCACCGCCAAGTCCTCACAGCCTGTAAATGTTTAAAACTCTCCCATTTGCTAACATATGCAAATCCACAAAGCAGTGAGCAGAAAGCCCAAAAGAACCCCCTTCCCTTTGATGTTGTAACCTACCTTGCTGGGGCAGCTGAGGCTGAGCAGCCTAAGCAGCAAGCAGGATTTATTTTCTCTGAGCTCTGGAGACTGGAAGTCCAAGGTCAAGGTGTTGGCAGCGCTGTCTTTCACTGACGCCTCTCTCCTTGGCTTGAGGATGCATCTTCTCTGTGTGTCTTCATGGGGTTCTCCCTCTGTGGGTGTCTGTGTCCTAATTTCCTCTTGTGGACACCAGTCCAAGGGGATTAGGGGCCATCCCACCCGAGTGAACTCATTCTATCTTAATTTCCCCTTAAATGGTTCTATCTCCCAAAGCAGCCACATTCTGAGGGCTCCTTGGCATGTAGAGCAGCTTCATCTTCACGTGGCATCCCCTGTGTGTCCAGTGTCCTCATGACCAGGCATACTGCATTAGTGCCCACATTCATAACTTTATCTCAACTCTATCCCTTCTATAAAGACCCGATCTCCAAATAAGGTCCTGGGGGTGAGGACTTTCACATATGGATTTGTTAGGGCACAACTCAGCTCATAATACCTTGGAAACCCTCCCCCACGTCAACCAACTCTCTTCCTGTCCTGGAAGTTCAATCTCATTTGTGTTTATTTGTAATGTAGTTGTTAAAATTCTTTGTCTCTTAATAAGGAAATCACAGTGAGAAATACAAAAGGTCTACATGGCTGTTAGGTGTCAGGGTGCTTCTGAGTGGCTCAGCACCCTGACCTCTGGGGACCCATCTGTGGGGTTCCTCAGCCTACCACTAGTGGCATGTGGACAGGACAGCTCTGTGTGTGTGGACTGTCCTATGCTTTACAGAGGGCCTGGTGGCATCCCTGGCCTCTACCCACTGGATGCCAGCAGCACCCCAGCTCTCCCAACCAAAAGTCTCTCCAGACATTGCCTAGTGTCCCAGGGGCAAAAGACACAGGCCCGGCACGGCTATATGCCTGGCATACAGCAGGCGCTCATCCAGGGATCCTAATCCGAGGCAACTCAGAGGCGGCCTGCCCTCCCACTGGCACCTGGATTCCTCAGACTCAGTATTGGGGAAAGACCTGCCCCACTGGTGACTTGGGCTCACCTGGGGAACGCTCCACTTCTCATACCCCACGCAGCGGGGAAAGGAACTAGGAGACCTTGGTTTTAAAACATTCCAGTGGGCAGAAATGTCTCCTGGTTCCGTTGGGTGGAGGCCTTCTGAGACAGTATGTGCCAGGCTAGAGAAGGGCGCCTCTTCCAGAGAACCTGTCCGGTCTCCCGGCCACCGCAGCCCATCTCTGTGGCCGGGAGCCGGCTGCCCACCTGCCCGCACAGGTGCGCGCTGAGGCGCGGACGAGGGGCGAGAGCAGCACAAGTGCACCGTGAGATGGGGCGGGGCCGGTACAGGTGTGCGGTGGGGGCGAGACGGGGGGGCAGGATCGACACAGGTGAGCGGTGAGAGGGGTGGAGTGAGGGGGCGGGACCGATGGGTGCGCGTGAGGGGGTGGGGCTGGGGGCAGAGTCAGAACACGCGAGGGTGAAGGGGGTTGGATGAGGGGGCGGGGCCGGTAAGGCGCGCCGTGAGGGGGCGGGGCCAGCACAGGCGTGAGGTGGGGGCGGGACCGACACAGGTGAGCGGTAAGGGGCGTGGGGTGAGGGGGCGGGACCGACAAGTGCGCGGTGAGGGGGTGAGGTTTGGGGGTGAGTCGGCACAGCGGTGAAGGGGGCGGGATAAGAGGGCGGGACCGACAGGTACAGGTGACGAGGGTGCGGTGAGGGGGCGGGGTGGGGGGAGTCGGCACACGTGAACGGTGGAGAGGGCGGGATGAAGGGGCGGAGCCAGCCCACTGGCGGTGAGGGAGTGGAGTGAGGGGGCGGGGTGGACACAGGTGTTTAGTGACGGGTGGGGTGGGGTGAAGGCACAGGTGTTGCGCAGAGCTCACCAGGTGAGACCAGGCCCACGGCCCTGGACGCTGGACGCCGCTTCGCAGCGCGCTGGTGGGACGGCGAATCTGGGCGAGTCCGTCCTGGCTGGGGCGGGGACTCGCGGCGGCCTCGGCTCCACCGCCCGGCTGGTCTCACGGAACGCGGCAGCGCCCCCTGGCGGCCGCGCTGACTGTGCGCCCCGCGTCTGCCCCGGGACTCCGGGTCCTGGCTAGAGATGGTCGTGGGGTGCTGGGGCTGCCGATTTTTTTTAACTATTATTTTTACATTTTAGAGATAGGGTCTGGTTCTGTCGCCCGCTGGAGGGTAGTGGCACGATCAGACTCCCAGACTCCCAGGCTCAAACGGTTCACTTGCTTCGGCTTCCCCGGGAGCTGGGACTAAGGCTCAGGCTGGTTAAGCTTCCTATTCCTGTAGAGACGGGATCTCGCTATGTTGCCAGGCTGGTCTCGAACTCCAGGGCTCAAGTGATCCTACTGCCTCGGCCTCTCAGAGCGCTGGGATTACAGGCATGAGCCACCGCGCCTGGCCGGACTGTGGGTATTTTTTAAAAGGTAAATCTCAGTGAGAATTTTATTGCTGAAAATACTGTGTCTAATATATTCTCTTTCCTTTAGCTGAGTAAAAACTGGCCGGACCTTTTGGCAATTTATTCACTAAGGTTACAGGAAACAGGGACTTGGAGCTTGTTTTCCCAATTGCTGAAAATGAAAGTTAGAGGAAGGGATGACACATGGGTGGCCAAAACATAAACAACCAGAAGGTCAAATTAAAACTTCAGCAGAAATAGCCACTGGGTCCAGCAGACCCCATCCCCAGCCACCTTACAATCTGTTGATTTGAGTAGCTGCTCACACGTGTATGATAATCAATATGCCCCCTACACACACTTTGCTGGGGCCCAGGGATGCCAGAATTGCATAGAGCACTCACTCTGGGCAGCAGGGCACCCTGAGTTCCTGCACCCACCCCCCCCCAGGAATGGATGTGGTGGTCCCAGCAGGGTCGGTCATGCAGATACAGAGGAGAACTTCAGGGTAAAAGCAACACTGCTCACTGCCTGCCCCTGACTCTGGCCAGGGATTCACATCTGCCAAATCTGTCTGACCTGGTGGGGACATGGGGCTGCCTTTAATTCCTAGATGCTCCTGCTTGCTGTTGAAACTTGGGAAGAGAGAGAAGATACTTACACATGATAATGATAATGTGAAGCCAGCCAGGTAAGAAGCTTTGCCCTTGGGGACCAGGTAAAAATTATAACAGATGCTGCCACCTCTGCCAAAATGAATTTGTAAATGAGTCACTTAGTAACAGGCACAGTAATGAAGAAAAAAAAAAACACTGTTTTTCATTTATGGGAGTAAACAGCTGGAAAATACTATCAGTAAGGGGAAAAATCATGCAGAGAAATCTCGGGAATTCTTCCTGCGTGAAAACAGTCAGGACAAGCCTCCCAGCACCTGGGGAGATAATGAGGCCTTGAGCATCCCTCTCCTGTCCTGCTTCGTGGTGCCACGCTTTGCCCTTTATAGCCAAGGACAGAGCAGTGGACTGGGGGGAGTGTGATAGAGCTGGCCCAGCCCCCCCAGCTAGCCACAGAAACTGCTGAGAATGGAAGGAGGTTCTTCAAGAAAAGGAGCAAATGTCCCCAAATCTGCATGGAAGCCAGGGCCACAGAGGCCAGCGCAAGGCCACTGTCCCCCAGGCTCCTCACCACAGGCAGAACCCAGGGCAGGAGAGGCCTAGTGCAGATCATGAAGGCCCAAAGTGGGTTCCAGCCACATGCAGGATTGTGTGTAGCTCCCCGTGCCTGGCTGGTCTGAGACCGAATTAAGACCAAAGCTAAGCTATAGAAGGTGGGAAATGATGTCCTCTGGGAGTGACTTGAGGCCATCTTCCCCACCCCAAACACTTCCCTTGTGAGCTCCCTCAGGGTGGCACCCTGTTCCCTGTGTGGGGTTGCGGCCGCTCTTCTATATGCTGCCACTTAGTGTATAATGACATTCATTTTTGTGTGTAACTCTTTGTTTTTCCTGAAGTTGTTAATTCCCTTTTTCCTCCCACTCATTTCTTGTATATGCCTTTTGATAATTGCCTCCAAGTTCCCTGCAGGACATCTGGATGTTCCTCAGACAAACACCTCAAATCCCTCTGTTTGTTTGTTTTTCATCTTTTTTCCTCGAACCCTTCCTGAACCTCTCAGCCAGGCCGAGGGAGTGCACCTGCTCCAGTGTCCCAGGAGATTACCCAGCCCCACCAACACCAGAGAGCCCTGCGGGGCTAGAATGGATATCTGACTGAGGACCCATTTTTGCTCATTTTGAAAAAATTACGCCACATGGGTGTGCTGTGGAGGTGGCCAAGGCCATTTCAGTTCGAGAGCAAGACTTGGGGGTTCTTCACCTACAGTCCTAGGTCTCATTCCTTAGTGGCAAACATCCCCTAATCCATGTTCTGCCCAGACAATCCCCTGGCCCTCAGCTGTGGCTGGTTTCCCAGGTTCAGAGCATTCCAGAAGTCTGTGCTCTCATCCTCTGCTGGATCTGGGGAGGCAGAGTGTGATGTTAGGTATCTAATTGCTCCCTGAAAGGGCTCCTGGTCGTTCTTCTCTCCCACTTCCCACCCCTCCTCCTGGCACTTCCCATGGGCCGGCTTGGTGCTGGTGTCCCTGCCAGAGACTCGACTTCAGCCTTCTGTCCTGGGCCCACTTCTGCTCTCCCTCAGCTTCCTGGCCACACAGTTCCATGGCCTGTTATCACCTTTGGTGTTGTTTCCTCTTGTGTTCTGTGTCATACTCAGCTGGTATCTTTTCTAGTCTTTATTCCAGTAAGACAAAAAGTACAAAGAATAATAATATGGATACAAGTTGTTCCCACCCTGTTAAGAAATAAAACCTGCCACCCAGTATAACACCTCATTCTTCACTGCCCCCCACCCCACCCCCAGCCTAAGGTTAGCCCTATTAAGGACTGAATTGTCTCCTCCTAAAATTTGTTTGTTGACATCCTATCTCTGGAACCTCAGAATGTGGCCTTATTTGGAACTAAGTTCTTTGTAGGTAAAATGATTATTAATTGTGCAAGGTGGCATGTATTTGTAAGCAGGGGACGTGTGGAGTGCACATGCAGAAAACACCACAAGAATAGCGGGTGATGCCCCCAGCAGAGAGGGTGGGGGCAGGTCCCTCCTGTGGCCCTGCCGATACCTTGGCTTTGGGCTTCTGGACAAAAAGACAACACATTTCTGTTGTCTGAACTACCCAGTCTTTATGTTGCATGGTGGCCTCTGGGAATGGGTGCACCTGAACTAGGTGTTTGTCACTTACTCCCAGGACCCTTCAGTCTAAGCTTCTTAAGTAAGTGTCCACAGGAAGGTGTGACAGAGGTGGGAGAAGATGAAATGGGACAGGTCTGAGGTGCCTAAGACTGGGGGAGGAGGGCCCAGCAGGGACCCTAGCTGGCAGCCCCTGGTGCCCTTGAGGCCCCAGGCCCAGTGCCCATCCTGGCTCTGGGAAAGCCCACACCTGGGTGTGCTGGAAGAGTCTTTCCAACACTTTGGATCTGGAACCATCTTGACCTAGGAGAAGCTCTATTTGGGGTAGGACCAGGAGGCATAACCCCACCCAACCCCCAAGGAGGCTGTGCTTGAGGACAAGTTACTATGCCTGTCAGTTCAGGGAAGACACTGGATGCCTGTGCCCTAGTATCTATGCTTCCTTTTAGAAGCTTCTAGAAGCACCTGGGCTGCCCCAGGGCACCCTGTGAAAGACCTCATTCCCTGGTCTCTTACCAGCTGAGGGACCATGACTCCCTGGCCCAGGATGTCAACAAGCATCCTGAAGAGTTTGCAGGGCATATTTGTGGGTAGGTGGCTTCCTGCCCCTGTGGTCTGCCTGTGTGTTGGGGACAAGGACACAGCAGGAGTCCATCAGGTAAAGGGTGGAGTGAGGAGCCTGGGGCCCCACTGGGCAGCTCAGAGGAGAAAATTTCCCTCCATAGATTCTTCTTCACCTCCTGGTTTGCACAGAGCCCCAGATGACCTGCACCAAAACATCAAACAACATAGCAGTAATATCAGAAGTGAGGCCCAGTGTTGGGCGCCACAGTGCCAGGAAAGAGCCTGTGCACTAACATGCATGGCCTCGATTAAACATCACAACTGTCTTGAAAGTGAATGCTGTCCTCATCCCATCTTCAGGTGGGGAAACTGAGGCTTACAGAAACAATGGCTGCTCAGACTACCCAGCCTGGGATTTAATCCAGGGCTCTGCCAAGTTTAACTGGTAGAACTTGAGGGTAGTTACTGCTCAGGATCTCTTCAGCTGTGCCAGGTAGCAAGTGGTGCCCCTTCCAGGGGGCCATGAGGATCAAAGGGGACAAGTGTCAGGCTGGGCCACACAAAAGTGCCATTTTTGTGGCCCAAAATGGTTGATATCTACAAGTCCATTGGTTCAACCTCAAATATCTCAAATGTAAAGAGCCAGGTGAGATGCCAGAGCCACAACAGGAATACAGTGTTATTGTCCCAAACCAGGGAGAATCCCAAAGGGAGCTCCACCCCTAAAAGCCAGGGCTTTACCAGTGCCCTAGAGGGAACAGAGGAGGCCTGGCATGGAACACGTATCATGTTCACTGTAGCCTTCCATGGACACTGCACTCTGTGTGTGTGTATGTGTGTGTACTCTCACAAGCACATGTGTGGGGGGAAGGAGAGGGGATAGCTTTTATTTTTTTAATCTGAATAACCATAGCAAAAGCTTACAGCACAGCAGAAAAACAAAGTCATTCTTTTTTTTTTCTCATTAAAAGAGTCAAAATTAGAGATTGGAGCAGGTGCAATATTATCATTTAATTTGTCTCTAAGCCATTTTTCAGACTACAAGGGCTTTCCTTGGCCACACATGGGACCCCTGCACTGGAACACACCTGCTCATACATGCACACACAGGACCCGTGCACCAGAACACACATGCTCACACTTGGCCTTTCACACCCAGGCTGCCACTATGGAGACAGAAGGCCAGACAGAAAGGCCCAAATCAGGGAATTATTTGGTTCTGGCCTGGTGCCCCAGCTCTGCCACATCCCAGCTTTCCTCCCATGCCAGAAGGGCAGGGTCACCGGACAGTGAAGTTTGATGTTCACCATGGCCACAGGAGCACCAAGAGAAGATGACAAACAAAAGGACCCCTGTAGAGATGACTGGGAGGGGCGAGTTGTGCCCTGGAGCCCTACTCCATCTGTCCTGCCTTCCTGATGGCTGGTCCCCGCAAGCATCCCCTATTCCTGGTCCAGTTGCACCCACAGTCCCAGCACTGAATCCCTCCCGAGATGTGAGGAGGACGTGAAGGGATATGATTCAGGCAGGCATCCTAGGCGAGCCCCCCACTGTGCACAGTAGATGATTGTCTGTCAGGTAAGAGTTGAAGCTAGGTGGCTGGCGCCAGGTGGCTCTGCTCCCCAAGGCTGCCTGCATGCTCGGGGTCTCCCTGGCTCACAAGATGGTGGGGGAGAGAGTCCTTACCACTGACTGCCCACCCCCAAAATGCAGCTCCCAGACCTCATCTGGCTACAGAGGGCACGTGCCTATCTGCCACACTGGCGTGGACCGCTGACTTCTCAGTTCCACCTGACACCCCATGGTGGAACATTCAACAGAATACAAAAGCTGACTTTGGGAGGGAGCTTTCTGAGGAATATCTGCCTTGAAATTGGGGTTCCAAGAAGAACAGCCTTCACTCTCCCCAGTAAGATGGACGACAGGGCTGGAATTTGGGGGCAGAGAGTCACCTCATAGACCACACAACAAACAGGAGGAAACTCGGTAGCATTTCCAGGTCCCTGAGGGGATGTTGGGCACGGTCCCTATGCCTTGGGTCTGTGCATGGCCTGCAGCTCCAACAGCCCAGGATGGCCAATGGCAGGTGGTTTGGATCAACAGATGTTTTCTGAACTGCTGTGCTAGCCAGGGTTCTCCAGGGATGCAGAGCCTATAGATGTGTGTATGTCTGTATTTATAGGAAGAGAAAGAGAGAGAGTCATTCTAACAAGTCAGCTCCCTGATTGTGGGGGTGGCGAGGCTGATTGATGATGAGTTGTCATGCGGGCTGGAGACTCCGTGAGCACCGATGCTGTGGCTGAGTCTGGATCCCACAGGGCAGCAGGCTGGACACAGGCTAGGTCTCTGTGTCACAGTCCTGAGCAGAATTCCTTGCTCACAGGGCAGCCTGCCTTTGTGCTTAGGCCTTCAGCCGAGGGGGCAAGGCCTGGCCACGTTATGGAGGGTGACCTGCTTTACTAAAGGCCACTGATCATAGATGTAAACTATGAAATACCTTCAGGGTGACCTTTATGCTGGCATTTAACCAAACCCTGGCACACAGCCTGGCCAAATAGAGATGGAGCGCTAACCACCATATTGCCATTGGGAGCTTTTCTCCCTCTCCTGCTAAGACCAAAACATATTAAATTTTTGTTTCAATTGTTTTGAAGGAAACCAGAGGCTTTCTCTAGCAACAGTGCCTTCCAGTGGGCAAACTTCCATCATCTAGGCAGGAATCTGGGCCACAGGTGACCCTGGGCACACAAACTATGGTTCTTACATCTTTAAAGAGCTGTCAAAAGGCAAAGATGACTTGGGCTGAGATCACATGTGATGCACATGGCCACAGTCCCTGTGTTTGTCATCTGACCCTTTGTAGAGAAAGTGCCGAGTGCAGGTCTGGGGTCTGTAATCTTCTCCCTCTCCCCACATACACTCCCTGCCGCCTTCTTGCCAATGCTTCTTACTCAGCCTAAAGCAATTCTATGCTGCCATCAATGGCATCTCCTCCTTTACCATACCGTCTGTTGCCTGCACTGGGACTTCATCTGTCCTGCTCACCAGTGTATGTCCTTCACCTAGAACCAGGCCTGGCTCACCTCATAGTGGTGCTTAATGATGCGTGTCGATGAGTGAGCACTTCTTCAGCAGGTGATGCCTCCAACCAACTTCCTAGTGTTTGAAAGTCTATAAATAAAGCCTTCAGCATAACATAAGGCAAACAGTCCTCTGCTAAAGTCAAAAAACACCCCAGGGTGCATGGGCAGTTTGCATAAGCCCCCCTGTCCACACAGGAGACAAGCAACATCTGCTGGTCAGTCATTTACACACTAGTATAAATAAGATCCCTATTCTAGCCTCAAAGAATAAGAGAAGAGGAAAAATGGGCAGAGTCAGAGCATGGGTCTTTGAGCAAGAGGGGGAGAGGGGACTCCAACAGGAAAGGAGTGGAAAGGGAAGGCAGGTATTGGCCAAAACTGCACTTCATCCCACTCAGGAGCTGGCCCTGTGCTCAGCCATTGTTAATACCTGGTCTCAGGTTTTCTCCAAGAGTCTCAGAAGGGGTTGGTTAATTAACTCTGCCAGGTGTCAGAAGCTCCTTGAGTTTTGAGGAGCATAGCCTGGCAGCCTTTCTGCAAACTCCGTAAGCCCAGGGAAGCAGAACACATCCCACACTCTGGGGAAGAAGCAGAAACACTGGCTTGCTCCAGATCTATCTCAGCTGCCACCGGTAAAGAAAGCAGGCCACTTGTGAGAGGATGGCCCAGTGATCATGACCACCCAACAGGCCAGCTGGAAGGCTGAACAGGCCACAGGGTGTTTTGATCCATGCCCCATTCAGTCACTTGTCAGGCTAGCCTGAGAGGTAGCCCTACCCTCAGGAAGCACACACTCTGGGGGTCTTGTCCAGAAGGAGACCAGCTGTCTCAGAGTGTGGAGGGGCAAACAGTCCTCTGCTTTGTGCAGACTTTGCCTTCATAGACCATTTTGTTTTAAACAACCTCATGGGATGTGGGTCCCAGGGTGGTAGGTGGCATGCCCCCGTGGCAAATGAGTCCCATCTGGCCTTCTGCTATGGGAGTTCGGGTTGACATCTGATAGTGACTCTCCCTGGGAGGGGACTTGTCCTGGGGGAGAAGTGAGGCTCAGTCCCCAGGCTCAGCAATGCTCTTAGAAACTAACGCAGCGGGGCGGCACCTGTGGCTCAAGGAGTAGGGCTGGGCCCATATACTGGTTCAAACACGGCCCTGGCCAAAAACTGCAAAAAAATAAAAGAAAAAAATAAACCAACGCAGGACCTTCCCAAGCAGGAAAGCCACTCTGGGTGCCACGCTGCAGACGTAACCTTAAGGTGGCTGCTCTGACCTTGTCCTCTTCCCATTCTAGGCAGCCCCTAACGTGATTTGATTTTCTCTGAAGGAAAGTCTGTTTCCCACCTGTAGAGTGACAAGGAAGCAGCTCCCAAACTTCAAAGGCACTCTCCTACCCACCAGGCTGGCCTGCAGGTACTACCCCTGCACAGCCCTGGGCTTCCTTTTTTTAAATTTAAACGTTAATTTTACCATTCTAAAGGAAGTGAGTGTCAAGAGTTTGGGGTTTTCTTTCTTCTGGAGAAGGTGAGTGGAGGTTGGCATTTTCCCTACAGAGAGGTGGGAGGGCTCACCAGGGGTCCCCTTTCTTTACACTTGGAGTAGAGCTCAATGATTTGGGGGCCTATGACCTCAAGGGCTAAAGGCTCCCCAAACACCCCTGCATCCTGCCTGCTTCACCCATGGGCATTGTGCCTTTCACCAGCTCTTAGGTGCCCAAGGAAGGGCACCAAGGTGAGTTCAGACCCATCCATTTCTCCACTGTCAGGTGGTCCAGTTAAAGAAGGTACAGCCACGTGAGCTGTATCCACTGATGTGGTTTCAGATAAAGGAGAATTGGTTTGAAGCTATAGCTCCCCGGGATCTGTTCCACTTTCAGCAGTGGTCTGCAGAGCTGTGGAACGTGGAGGCCCCATGTAAGGGAGGCTTTGTAATAGGCCACTGGGCGGCAATTTTCCTGGGAGGCAGGTGGGGGGCCCGAGCACAGACTCTGGGGTGGGTATAGACACTTTACTCAACACAACTGACACATGAACACAGCAGACAGCAGGAATTCAAAGAAAAGGCCCCTGGCCTCAGAGCTCACCAGGGTAGGACACACACACAGAGGACGTATGTAAGGCAGGGCTGGAGCAAGCCAAATGTCAAACCAAAGCCACCAACTCCCAGAGGAGGTATGAGGAGTGGAAACTTGTGGCCTGAGCGCCCCCCTGGGAAAGGACTGTGACGGAGCACCCGTGCCATGTCCTGGAGGCCCCACACCTCTCTCTGCTCCCCCGGTAGTGCCTGTCTCTGCCTTCTCCTCTGAGCCTGGCATTGATATTTGTCAGTACAAACAGGCTCAGCTGAGCACCACTGGTCTTCTGGAGGGGAAGCAAAGAGCAGCCCCCAGGGCCGAGCGTGAGCAGCAGGACTGGAGCCTCTGTGCTGTCTCATGCTCCCCACAGCAAGCCCACAACCACTCCTGCTGCCCACGTGCAGGCTAGAAGGCTCTGATAGGCCGCTACCTTGCACAGAGCCACGCAACTGGTCAACAGGGATGAGCCTGTGCCCAGAGCCACCATCCAGGCAAGTCGTAATGCTCTCAAATCTTTGGGGATGTTTTTGTTGCAAACCCTTGAAAAAGACTGTAGCAAAAGCTCTTTGTTTTCTCAGGGAGCTGTTTTCTAGATGTGTCATAAAGAAAGCACCCCAATTTTTAATATTATTTTACCCACTTTGGAGAAAATCATCTGATCTGTTAGCACACACACACCTCTCCTGATTTAATGGCAGTGTATTAACTATGTTTTACTTTTGCTCCATGGTTTGGGGGAAATTTGCTTGAGGGGAAAGTGACAGCCTCGCTCCAGCTGTGTTGGTGCCTTCTCTCGGGAAGACAGGAAGTTTTGGGAACATGAATCGCTGGTGGAACAGGTGTTTAGGCCAAAGAATCTCAAGGAGGCTAGCATGCTGCCTGCCAGAGAGCAGACAGAAACAGAAGGACAGAGGCCAGGTCACCAACAGGGATTAGGACTCATTAGATCAAAGTGCAAAGAAAAGGGTAAAGAGGGCCAGGGTCAGGGGATTAATAACATCTGGAGTCATTCCCAGGGTGGGTGACTGTGTAGATGGCATGCCGGGCCAGCTGTGTCCTTTCAGATGAAAACGAGAAGATTCAAAGCTTTCTTCCTTCCATCTGCCCACAGGGATGGGAGGCTCTGAGGATTAAAGATGGGGTCACCAGCCAGGTGGGTGGCTGGGCCTTCCCTTGGCCAATCTGTCTACTCTGTGCTCATTTATCCACATTGGACACAACTCTCTCTTCTGATGGGACCAGCAACTCTGTGAGGGGCAGTGCTGCCCACTGGTTACAAATCAAGGCACCAAGCCACCGCTTACCAGACTGCATGACCTTGGGCCAGTCACCAAGCTCTCCGTGCCTCTGTAAGGTTGGAGGGATAAGAATAGCTCTGACCTTCCAGGCTCTTTGTGGGGCTGCATTCATGGAGTGTCAGATGATGCCTAGCAGCGCTGTCCTAGCACGGTTATTACCATTATCATCTGGCCCCCTCTTAGGGCCAGGGACTGGGGTCCTAACCGTTGATCAGTTAGTCTTTCTAGGATCTTATTTCCCAGCCTATATTGTGCAGATCTTCAGGCAAGATCCCGAAGCTTGGCCTCCACTTCTTCCTGTTCCTCGGCTGTTTCTCTACTACCCCTAAAACTATCATATACCACGTTGCTTGATTTTTTACATCTGTGGGTATCACACCCTCCTCCTTGGAGTGGCAGGGGGCAGGGAGATTCTTTTTTTTTTTTTTAATTTATTGTTGGGGATTCATTGAGGGTACAAGAAACCAGGTTATACTGATTGTATTTGTTAGGTAAAGTCCCTCTTACAATTGTGTCCTGCCCTCAAAAGGTGTGGCACACACTGAGACCCCACACCCTTGCTCCTTCTCTCTCTCTGCTCTTCCTTTCTCCACCCCTCCCTCCTTCTTTCTCTCTCTACTCTCCCAGCAGGGAGATTCTTGTTTCACAGTCTTGCTTTGCAGACCAGAGACCGCACAGCCTCTCTCAGTCAATGGCCATGGTCACCAGGGGTCAGGGGTCAGGACTCGGTGCAGAGGGTGGGGCAGGGATGTGGCAGAAACAAGTTTACCCTGGGAACTGCTGTGCCAGGCAGTGCTCCCCCTGGACCCCAAAGTGTGTAAAGGGGGGTCTCCCATGAATGGTTACAGAGCATAATCATCTGAGTATAGAATATAAACCTGCGTCTGCCCGCCAACACACCTCCGTGTCTGTTATTACTCTCACTGAAACATTCGAGCATGAGAGATGCAGCCCAGCTCTGCAACTGGGAGCCCAGAGATCAAGCCAGAGAGAAGCTGTCAGTAGGACCACAAGGTGAAGAAAGGAGGATGTGAGATGGAAGCACAGTGTGGTAGGTTCTAGATAGGCCTGCTGTTTTCCAATCCACCAGCTATGGTAATCATACTTGAAGACAAGACTGTACTTACCGGCACCTTCTCTGAGTAGGACAAGGATATGCCAATGTGGGGGAAATGCAGTGCCAAACACTGGTCTAGCCCTCAGTGCACCTGCTGTGATACAGATGGGGACACAGCAAATACTTTGTAGATGTCTGTCAGTTTCTGGGGCACAGAAATCCCTGGGATTCAAGCACTGTTTCTCCCACAGCACTCTGCTCCTCCCCTCAACACAGCTCAGTGACTCCTTGACTAATTACAGGACTAGCACATTCTCAGTCATTCTCCCTGACTTTTCAGGGTACACATCCCTTTTTAGCCTGGGCTTCCCTCCATCATGGGGTAGGTAGAACCAACTGATTATTTGCATTTTACAGAAATAGAAAGGTGCAAAGCAGAGCTCCACGAGGACCTCCAGGCAGGGTGATGGGTGATCACAGAGCGGGACTCCATGAAGATCTCCAGCCAAGGTGATCACAGAGCAGGGCTCCACGAGGATCTCCAGGCAGGGTGATGGGTGATCACAGAGCAGGACTCCACGAGGATCTCCAGTCAGGGTGATCACAGAGCAGGACTCCACAAGGATCTCCAGCCAGGGTGATCACAGAGCAGGACTCCACAAGGATCTCCAGCCAGGGTGATGGGTGATCACAGAGCAGGTCTCCACAAGGATCTCCAGTCAGGGTGATGGGAGATCACAGAGCAGGGCTCCACGAGGATCTCCAGCCAGGGTGATCACAGAGCAGGACTCCACAAGGATTTCCAGCCAGGGAGATGGGTGATCACAGAGCAGGACTCCACAAGGATTTCCAGCCAGGGAGATGGGTGATCACAGAGCAGGGCTCCATGAGGATCTCCAGCCAGGGTGATGGGTGATCACAGAGCAGCGCTCCACAAGGATCTCCAGTCAGGGTGATCACAGAGCAGGGCTCCACGAGGATCTCCAGCCAGGGTGATCACAGAGCAGGGCTCCATGAGGATCTCCAGCCGGGGTGATCACAGAGCGGGGCTCCATGAGGATCTCCAGGCAGGGTGATGGGTGATCAGAGAGCAGGGCTCCATGAGGATCTCCAGCCAGGGTGATGGGTGATCACAGAGCTGGACTCCATGAGAGTCTCTAGCAAGGGTGATCACAGAGCGGGGCTCCACGAGGATCTCCAGGCAGGGTGATGGGTGATCACAGAGCAGGGCTCCATGAGGATCTCCAGCCGGGGTGATGGGTGATCACAGAGCGGGACTCCATGAGAGTCTCTAGCCAGGGTGATCACAGAGCGGGGCTCCAGGAGTATCTCCAGTCGGGGTGATGGGTGATCACAGAGCAGGGTTCCACGAGGATCTCCAGGCAGGGTGATCACAGAGCAGGGCTCCACGAGGATCTCCAGCCAGGGTGATGGGTGATCACAGAGCAGGGTTCCACGAGGATCTCCAGGGGGGTGATCACAGAGCAGGGCTCCACGAGGATCTCCAGGCAGGGTGGTCACAGAGTGGGACTCCATGAGGATTTCCAGGCAGGGTGATCACAGAGCAGGGCTCCACGAGGATCTCCAGCCAGGGTGCTGGGTGATCACAGAGCAGGACTCCACGAGGATCTCCAGCCAGGGTGATGGGTGATCACAGAGCAGGGCTCCATGAGGATCTCCAGCCAGGGTGCTGGGTGATCACAGAGCAGGGTTCCACAAGGATCTCCAGCCAGGGTGATGGGTGATCACAGAGCAGGGCTCCATGAGGATCTCCAGCCAGGGTGATGGGTGATCACAGAGCAGGGCTCCACAAGGATCTCCAGCCAGGGTGCTGGGTGATCACAGAGCGGGACTCCATGAGGGTCTCCAGGCAGGGTGATGGGTGACCACAGAGCAGGGCTCCACGAGGATCTCCAGCCAGGGTGATGGGTGATCACAGAGCATGGCTCCAGGAGGATCTCCAGCCAGGATGCTAGGTGATCACAGAGCAGGACTCCATGAGGGTCTCTAGCCAGGGTGCTGGGTGATCACAGAGTGGGACTCCAAGAGGATCTCCAGGCAAGGTGATCACAGAGCAGGGCTCCACGAGGATCTCCAGGTAGGGTGATGGGTGATCACAGAGCAGGGCTCAATTGGGGGGTCTGATGGCTGCAGTCAGACACAGAACAGGCAGTTGGGCATAGCATTTCTAGAGACACATCTTCCTGTTTAAATACTAGCCAGCTATTAACTACTCAGCCTCAGTTTCCACAGACATAACATGGAGATAAGAGATTCACCCATATCACTGAGTCTGTGGGAGGCTTAAATGAAATCACCCACATAAAGTGTTGAAAGGTTGGTGATTGTTACAAAGGTGATTGCTGGTTTTAGAGGTTGTCAGACTCTGTGCATCCCTTCAAGTGGTGACGAGGAAGGTGAATCATGCTGCGTTTAAAGGGATTGTTCCCTGACATCTACCCCAAGGCCCTCTTTTTGTGTGGGCTGGCTGGTTTTGCACTTGCTGGGATTCTGCAAGAATTCCGCCAGACTGCAGGGGCCAGCTTAGAGGCCCAACAGGACACAGACACAACTGGAGGAGATGCCCCTAACCCTCTCCTATTGTGAGGGTTTTAGCTCAGCAGGAAGTCGCAGCAGGGGACCACATACAGCCTGGGCTTACCCTGGCAGGGCTGGATGAGTTCTTTGTCATCTGAACAAAGGCAGAGGTGCTCACCCTCTCTTTACCTGGGTACTGTATAGCAGGACTGAGAGGTGGCGGGGAGGGGAAACAAAATAATGTGACCAGTGGTCTTGGCGCAGAGTTAAGGAATAAACTCCACTTTGCATTTTCTGCCTTGCTGTGCAAGAAGATAAAGTGAGCCCCAACCAGTAGGTGGGGTCACAGAGGCTAAGCCTTGGCGCCTTGATGGCTCTCAGGAAAGGGTGGGTCTGGCATCAGGTGCAACCCAGGAGCTGGTCCATCCCAGACAGCCTCTGTGGCCCAGAGGAGAGGGCACAGTCCGTTAGCCCTGGAAAAGGGAATGAAGTCACCAACTGTCCTCCTGCCCATCTTCCCTGGCCTCTGACCTTCCTTACAGTGGCATCATCCATAGACGCCTGAGGCTCAGATGGAATCAGATTTGTTAGTTAGGGAGAAGTCACCTCTGGCTCCTGACCTGGCAGGTTTGGGGCAGGAGTGTTGGGGAGGGCAGAGAGGATGCCGGAGATTGTGCCAGGAGAAAACTAGGGTGCGTTTCTTTGATGTGACTGCCAGACACCCAGTGTCCCTTCTTCCTGGAACAGCACGGTAAAAGAGATGGGCTCACATGGCATAGGCAGCCACCAGCTCAGTTGGTCTGGTCAGAAGCCCTTGTCCTGCCCACAGCTCCAGACTCAGGCGCTCTGTGCTCCCGGGGCTCACCCTCCCTCACAGGGGCATACCTTCTCCCACTTCAGGGAATTGCCCTTGGGCAGTTACCTGTGGATGTCCTGTAGAAGGCAGAGCCAAGGCTGACCTGTGGAATCCTCTCCCCGGGAGAGAAGTTGGAGAGCCCCACCCCCACCACGGAATATGTCCCAGCAACACCCACCCCCACCTCCACCGCAGCCGGGTGAGTCCCAGGGCACCCCCACTGTCCCTTAGGGGCCTGGTCCCATGGCAGCAGGGAGAGAGGAGCATGCCTGTGTCGGTTCCCAAATCCATGTGGTTTAGGAACCAAGTGTCTGTTAATACAAACAAAAACAGTAAAACTGGCGAGAGGGAACCGTAGTGTTCCCAAGTAACGTTTGGCCATGTCTCCCTCCTCCAAGGGAGCAGGACTCCCTCTTTGCTCACTCACCCTGCCCCTCCTTATGAACCAGGCCTCTCGCTGAGTCTACTACGGGGACAGATCTTTGGGTCTGGGTGTGCCTAACCCAAAACCTTCAATAATAGTGAAAACGGAAGCCGGGTTTAAAGACCCTGAGCTCCACAGGTCGCTGTCCTGGGTCCCCTGCACAAGGCAAGGGCGCAGCGGACAAATGGCCCAGATTTAAAGATCTGCCTAGGGCCACTGCCAAATCCGCTACAAACTCGCCAGCATCTCATTCTTTACCCCTTGAGGGCACAAAGGGGAGAGTCGCCCCGTCCCCAGAATCTGGAAAATCACGTTTGCTGAGTTTTACTCTGAAAAACTCCACTGGGAACCAGCGCTGTTGCCCCCACACGCTCTGCGCCCCACTCTTCTCCCCAGACTGCCCCTTCGAGGGAGAATTCAGACGCCAAAATGCCCTTGCCCCACAGCTTCCTTACTCCTCCTAGACCCTTCGAATGACCCTCTGAGCCCAGACTGCCTCTGCCTCGCGAGATTGTGAAATTTGGGGGCTGCTGCCCTGGTCGGCGCCAAAGCCCAAACTCGGTCCTGAGGCCTGAGTTCAACGGCTTAGCTTCCTCCAGGGCATTTCAAACCTCCCAATACACAGATTTATTTATTTATGTTTTTTAATGTAGTAAGTGGGCAGCTAAATGAATTGCAATTTGTAATTTTTATGGTTAATTTGCAATCTCGCTCTTGTTGGCTAATCCTGTTAGTTGGTGGCAAAACAAGGAGAGACTCACGTCGCAGCAGCGGTGACTGTAATAGGCATTTTATGTTAAATTACAACTCCGGGCCACAACAAAAGGAGGAGCCGGGCTTCCAGCCCCACAGCCTTGGCGGGTCAGTGCGGCCAGCGAGAGTCCAGAAGAAAACTGTCCTAATGTGGCTGACCCCACTTATGCTTTTGAAGGTCCCGAAGCCCTGAAACCACGCCTCGAAGTCTCCGAGCCAGCAACGACTTAGAAGCTTGGCCTCGCCGGGGACCCCGGGTTTCTGGGGCGCCGAGGCCAAGAGCCTCCCCTTTCTTTCCTCCCTCGCCTCTCCGTAGGTTCTTTGCGTCGTTTCCCTCCGGAACCCAACTGGGGAGCGAGACGTCCCCTCTTCCCGCTCTGGGTCCCCTCCCAACCTCCTGCTCTCCAAAATGGAGAGTGGCCCGGCAGGTCCATGCCAACCGTGTTGGCTTCAGGCCACCCAGCGTGGAGCTGGGGGCGCAGGAGCAGGGGCGTCCCTGCGGGCGGGGCTGGGTGCACCTCCAGCAATCGGCGGGTTCCGTGCCGGTTCCAGTGCGCGGAGCGCGCGTGAAGGGGGCGCTGGAGCGCGCGGCGCGACTTGTTCGCGCGTTGTCGCTGGCACAATGTTTCTTGTCCCTGGCGCCTGCTCCGTGCCGTGCCAGTGAGTTTGAGTGAAACACGCGGCTGCGGGAAGGTGTAGACCAGGGAAAGCGGCGTGCAAGGCGGGAGGGAGCGAGAAAGGGGACACGGAGGGGGACGAGACCCCGGGAAGGCAGCGGAGAGCCCGGGCCAGCCACCGCCGCGCCGCGCTGCTCCGGGACTGCTATTTTGAAATGCGGCGGCTTCCCCTCCGGGGCTCAGGAAGCAAGGGTCAAGTGTCACTTCCTTTGGCAGTCAATCTCCAATATTCCTCGTAATGTTTTTTAAGTGGACGAATTCATTACGCCCGGACGTGCGAACTGGGCGAGGCCGCGGCACGGCTGGATCAATAGCGTCCACTAACAGTTCGCTTTGCACAGCGGGCAGGGCGGTGGGACGAAAGGAAACCTGAGCCAAACTGCTTACCTTCCTTGCTGCCTCGGGCTTCTAAAATGTCATTTAGGGAAGGTGGAAAAGTTCAGGCACCCGGACAGGTGCTAATTGTGTCTCTTACTTCCCTGGATCGGTTTCCCTTCGGCCTCCTGCACCCTCAGCTGGCCTTCAGAACGCAGTCTGTGAGGCTGCTGCGCGCCACGGAGACAGGAGACGTCGCTCTGCACTAGCGTCCCCTGCACACGCATCCGCGTGCACACACTGCTCTCCCACGCCCGGTGCCCTCCTGCGGGCACACAGGCAGCTGGGTCCAGCCAAGCCTACAATCTGGGAGGAGGGAAGGGTCTTTAAGAAAAAAAAAACACCCAGCGGCCCTTCTAGCTAAGGGGATGGCAACAGGAGTGAAAAATTAATAATAGATAAGATCGATATTTACCCTCCCAGCTGTTTTTAAGACAAAGCATTCAGTAAAATTAAAAGGAAGATGCCCCTGTCCTTCCCACCAGGTCTCTACCACATCAAGACTCAAGTAGGGCAGGGTTGGCACTCCCAAGGTTTGCTGGGTGTCTGATGCTGAAGTCCCCAGATTAGGGGCTTCAGGAGCTTCAGAATAATCTAGGAAATGCACACCTCCCCACCGCTTCCTCCTGGTGGCCCTCCTGCTGGGGCTCCGAGAGGGACTAAGGGGCTATGGCACCCTGGAGGTTCTACTGGTGGATTTTAGATGGGGTTGGCTACTGAGTGTGTGATTGAAAGAATTACCTGCTGACCTGCTAAGTCCCTGCATTTTGTTGAAATGAAGTGACTTGCCCCCTGGAGATCCCTCCATCCCTTCCCACCTCAGACAGGAGAAAACCAAGCCCGTGTCTCTCTGAGTCCCTACAGAACCCGGGACACAGAATCAGGCTGTCAGGTGACACTGAATGATTGCATTTAACCACTGAAACCTGTGTTGTTCAGCTTTTGTACGGCTCACCTTCTACACATGTACCTCCCATAGGAAATGCGGGAAATGCGTAGACGCTAGTAAAGGGCAGGCTTCTACAAACCCCATGTGAACAGTTTGGTTCAGGTGCGGTGGGCATTTTCTTAAAGGCATTTACATCCAGGAGTTAAGGCCAAGTTGAGGAGATGAGAGGGCCCTTGGTGTATATTCCACCAGAAAAGCAAGCAAGCTTCCCTTGCTCTTTGCCGGTTGCTGCTGGGTCTCCTGCATCTGGAGCCCTCGGGTCCACGGTGCAGTGAGTAAGTCTGAGACCCAAATTTAGTTAGGTGGCAATTCTGCTTCCTTGGAGATTAAAGCAGAAAGGAAATTAATGACACACTAGTTAAGACAAAATTGCTTACTTGGTGGTTGTAGTTGTTGTGTGTTTTTCATCTCCCCAAGTTTTAGGTCCAGGATCAAAAAGCTCCTGTTTTTAAAAAGTCAGATTTGCGGGGTTTTGTAATACTGATTCTGCATAATGGATTATATCTCGTTTATAGTCAGTTCATTTCCACCATCATGTGAGAGCCTCCGTTTGAGCATGGTACCTGTTTGTAGTTTGATTTACTGGAAATATACCTCTGCAGGGAAGGCACAGGGTTCCCTGGTTCCAGTTCAATAGTGGCATTTTAGTGTGAGGTCCTTTGTACTTGTGCTCCCTGTCACTTAGTCGAACTCAGTGAAGAAAAGAGCAAATTGCTTAATTGAGGAGATATGTAAAATAGGTAAAGGCAAACTAATGCGACAAACCTGAAATAGTTGGTAAATTAAACGTTGAAATTCCTTGAAAAATTCCAAATCTGTAAGAAAGGACAACCACTGTGGGGCCTCGGGTGCCAATATTTTCTGTAAGGCAAGCCCTTTTATAATTTTCCACAAAA
Organism: Arctocebus calabarensis; assembly: GCA_963573935.1. Lineage (NCBI taxonomy): Eukaryota > Metazoa > Chordata > Mammalia > Primates > Lorisidae > Arctocebus > Arctocebus calabarensis. Next base: position 17,155 of record CAUYON010024076.1, on the reverse strand, counting down.
AAGCATTCTTTTACCTAGATTTGTCTATAATTGCGCTAGTCAAATATGAATGCTTCCTTCCCAGTTTTCTTTCTGCCTCCTATGAGCCTCTGCGCCAAAACATTCTGAGCCAGGCACTTGCTTTTTATTTATACATATTAAAATCAAGAGTGAAGTTTCCAAACACAATGTGTCTGGACAGCAAGCAAATGTTGTTTTAGGGGCAAGTTCTAATAACCCATTTATGCAGGCACATTAGAGCTGAAAGAATCATTTCTGTTAGTTAGCATTTTTGAGCCAGAAAATTAAAAACAAATATTTAATTTACCAATTTGGAATTCGGGCTGGCTTGACTGCTAAACTTTTACAATGCATACTCAATGAATTAAACACAATCTTTACTAGCCAAATAAAACTGCCTTCATGTGGCAGTTCAAAATAATAAGTTTGAATAAACTAGAGGATGAATAAAATGTGTGGGGTTGCCCTGGAGGGGCTGATGTGTGCGAACTTGGCCAAGAAATGGCTTTTGAACTCTGCTCAATAATAAAGCTATATCTAGAGAAGACAAATATAAAACAACTACATACATATTACAAACATATTTACAGCTTTCACTTTTTCTTTTTTAAATCTGCTTTTACAGCTGTTTATTGGCAGAGAATTTCCTCCTTTCCATTTCTCAATCTGGTGGGTTCTCAGGTTTCCCATTTCTCCCTTTCTATTTGGCGTTTGCTACCTGATGAAGGAGTTTGTCGCTGTGGGTGGATTTTATCTCACTCCCCTTGAACAGGTGAGCCATTGGAAGCAGGAATTGGTGTCTCAGGGCTCATTGGACTGAGAACAGCTCTTGTGTACCTCAACCTGAACCCTCCAGTCCGCCTAAGCAAAGGAAGGAAAGTTTTAACGCAGCCCCCCCACCCCCCCAAACCTCAACCCCAAGTGCATACTGAACCTGAGGTCCCTTCTGGCCTCAGGAATCATCTGGCTGGGTTTACCTAAAACCCACACAGTTGGAACCCTTGCCCCTGAGGCTGAATTCTTGCCAAGTATCTCCAAATATTCCCCCTACACTCTGCCAGCCCAATTCAAGTCTCCAAACTCCCTCTCCCCAACAAAAATAAAACAAACTCCCTGGGGCCAGGAGCTCAGGCCAAATCCCAGGGCCAGCCCTGTAGTGGTGGCGCACTTGGTGCCTTGGGACACTCTTCCCCATGCTGGCTGGCGGCGCCCCACAGCCCTCCGCGGTGCGGCTGGATGTCTCTCTCTGCCTGTGTCCCAACCCCGGACTGGGTCATTAGAGCTTGGGGACCTAGGCAGACCACCCTCCTATGAAAGCAGGGCCTCGGTTGTTATGATTAAGTTTGGTGTAGGTGCTGGGGAGGCAGGGCTTGCTGTGAGAAGGACGTGGCCTCTGGCTTTCTCCAGCCTCAACCCAGTGGGTGTGTGGGGGAAAGAGGGTCCCGCCTGCTGCCTCTGTGACCAGTCCTACTCTTTGGCCCCCTAGTACAGGCCCACCTTCATAATGTGAATTTATGGGTGAATAGAGACCTCTCACAGATCCTTCTGCAGTTACAGACGAGCCTGGGAGACCCACAGAGACAGGTGTGGGGGTGAGCAGCATTTCCACGTTTTCAGCATATTTGGTCCTCTCACACTTCCTCTAGAAGCCCCCACCCACAGCTCACTCTCCCCTCCTCGCTCATTCAGACATTTGTTCAACATGCTCCCTTCTGGGGACCCTTCCTAACCAGATTAAACTCAGGGTTCCAGTGAAATGAAGCAGCAGAGAAGGACCCAGTGGGGATGGAGTGGCCACTTTCCTGGCCGGCAGGCAGCACCTGCATTCAGGGTCCTGCACTGATGCTGAAAACCTCAAGAATAGCCAGGAAAACAGCTCAGAGCCAGAGAGAGCAGGGGTGTGAAGAGTCAGGTTCTCCTGCTCTTTTGGAACCTTCATATGGCTAATGAAAATAAATAACGTTTCCAAGTGTATGGGCCAGGTAACCAGAATGGAGTTTGGATCAAAAAGAATCCCACCTATGAGAAGATAACAGATCCTGGAGAGAAATGCAGCCTTAGCAAAGAACTGGATAATTGATTAATTTTTAAAGAGGCACCATGCTTGAGTTTGTAAACCAAGCCATTACAACATGGAAATCAGCAGGATTTGTCTTTGCAAACATACATTCATATAAATTCTTATATACATGTTAAATATGGGGAAAATAAAAAAATTAAAAGATAAACAGAACTCAGATTAATCAAAATGGAATTATGGGTTTGTCCAAATTCCCTAAATGCATCAACTACAGAAATACCCAGGCCGGACTCTACAGCTCCCCGCGGGAAGCTCTCTCAGAAAGCGGTTAAACAATGCAGGCAGAGCCGACCCTCAGATTAGACAAACTTCTTCACCTTTTTCTGCAACAGGAAGAAAATACTCTGTGAGCTCGCAGCACACATCTGCCACAGATTTCCCAGAATTCTGACCAAGTATAGTTCTTTTGGGAACACCTGTCTCAATCTACAGAAAAATACATTCCCAATCCTGCCCTACTACCTTACTACATGCAAAGAGTCTGAAATCGCCAGGCCATCCTCTCTTCAGCCCTCCCCCAAGTGGGGGAAATTTTGATCAAATCCAACTTGCTTCTCCTTTGGCCCTGAGCTTCTACACATTTCATTCTCAGCCAGAACTGCAAAAAAAAAAAAAAAAAATTGAATTCAATTTTGTCCCCTCTGGCTTTCTGTCTGCAGTGTAGGCTAGAAAGGACCTTCAGAAATGCCACGGACAGTTAGATGCAATCACCTACAAATGGTTCATGAACCATTCTTGGCTACCTGGGGAGCTGTAGCCCTCTGCCCCCAAAGTTAATTGCTAAATAATTTGCAAACTTAAACACCTATAAATTCTCTCTTGCCTCACCCCCAAAGAAATCACACTAATTTATGACACATGCACATGAGCCTGATTAACAAATATGGACTAAATTTGCATATGGCAAAATTCAATACAGATATATGATTTTTAAATAATACGAACAGCAGTTTTTTGCCAACACTTTTCCTCCGTGGTTTAATGACCTATGATCCTGGTTCATAAGTTTTTAAACATCTGAGTTTGGATATTTAAAAAATGAATCGATTTGCAGTCATTCTCCTGGTTGCCTGTGGGAAGGAGCAGCGTTGGCGGGCAGCAGTGCGTGGGGTGTCCTTCCATCAAAGCAACGCCAGGGGGCAAGAATCGTTAACAAAGGCTGGGCCGCTTGGTGCCCTCCCTTTATCTACCCGTGCGTTTGTGTCACACTTCACAGGGCGAAATGTCATTTTGCAAGGTTATACATTTTCAATTCCACACAGAGCCTTATCGCTCATCATTAACCTCTTGGGCACAAACAAACAGCCTCTTTAAATAAAGGGAAGCATATACCTTTGTACAATTAAAAATAGCAACAGAATGCCAAAATGTATTGAACCTTGCTGTTAATCCGACTTACCTTCTGATACTTTGGCCTAATCCTATTTTCTCCTCGCATTAGAATGATTCTGCAAGGCCACGTTTTGTTCTTCGGGAGGCTGGTTTACCTGGCCTGTGAGCTGAGGACTGGAGAAGCCCCCGGCCCGCTAAGGTGGGGAGGGGGGCGGCAGGCTGCCCAGCCTGGCCCCAACACGCTGGAGGTCCCAGTGCAGAGCCTGCTGGGCAAGACAGAAAGCAAACGAAATCACTCAAGGGAAACTCTGCTGGAGACAAAACACACTCAATTTCCTGACGACTCCGCTTTTTCTCTCAAATTATTTGCTTTTGCAAAGGCACATTAAACAAATTAAACACTAAAAATGGAATCTCCTTTGCTTCCTGGCTCAGAAAATACTGTTGGCTTTTTTTGAAGGATATGGTATTAATAATAATAAAATTGGAAGAAAACAGTAACACTCTAGGTCTTTAAAATAAACTCATTTTGGCACCTAAAGTCCTTTCTGATGAATTCTTATCTTGCAGGGCTTGTGGACAATGGGAGCTTGTGTTAATGGCTGCTAATATTCTAACAGTCTTGGAAGCTCTGAAGAAGAAGCCACTTATTATGTTTTCACACCTTCACCTTCCATCCCGACTCCTGCAGCCGGGCAGCTGGGCTCTGGGTCCACACTGGGCTGGAGAAAGAGATTTGGCCTGAATGGTCTCAGGGAGGCCAAGGAGCATGGTGGCGAAGGAGTCAAATACCGTTATCTTCGTATTTTAGGGTTTTATTTCTCCTGCATACCCCTCCCACCCCTGGTCCCCCCCCCCCCCCGTCCCAGTATCATTTCTCTTTGAAATGTCATGAACTTGGTGCTTTCAGACCAAACCGCCAGGCTCAGGCCCGAGACAATGGGATTGTCAGAGGGCCAGCGCTGAGCTTTTTCTGTGTGTTCATGGAGCGTTAAGCCTTTATCCCACAAAACGGCTCTGTCTGACCCGGTCAGACAAAAGCCAACTTCCATCTTCCGCCCTGAGGGGATCTGTACAGTACTGCACGCTGGTGGGAGGGGGGAAATAGGTGTGGTCCCCAGCCCTGTGCTTAGCTGGCCTGCCCCCTGGTGACACGGGCATGGGAGGGCGAGGCGGCCCCTCCGTCTGACCGACCTCGTCTTTCTCTATGGGTACCCTCTTTTTCCTCCCACTCCTAAGACCTTGGCTGGGCTCCGAGGTTGTCAGTCAGGGTTGCACCCCGAGACCCCCATGTAATGGCCCTCCTGGTGTCTGCTCTCTGGGCCCACCACCCTTCAGGGGTCCCCGCTGACTGTAGCTTCTGGGGCTTCTCTCTCCCACCTCCCAGGAGAGATCCCCTGACCCTTGGGGGGCCACCAGACAGGTAGGTAGGGGACCTGGGAGGGGACAGGGCACGGGGCCTCCTGTGTCCGTGTGCATAGCACAGAGTGCATGTGTGCACTGGGCAGGAGGAAGTGGTGCTGCCCGGAGGAGGAGGCTGCTGACTTCCTACACCAGCTCCCGGAGGGGAAAGAAGGTGATGTCTGCCCTGGGCTCCAGAGGACTCTGACCAGAACTCCGGGGGCATGCAGGTGAGTGTCTGGGGCACCTGTCTCTGCAGCTTCTGCCCTGTGCAGCTGCTGCTCAGAGGTCCTGGGCCTGGGATATGGGGCTCCATCACCTCCCCATCCTGCTTTCCCACCCGCCCAGAGCGAGGCCCTCACGCGTTGGCTGAGTTGGCTGCACTCTGGCTGGGGCTGCACTGCAGAGAGCTGAGGGTGCCACCCACCCAGGCTGGCCTGGGAAGAGGGCATCGTGTGGTGCTGGACAGCCCGGGGACAGTGGACAGCCATGAGGCCATTAGGCTCCCTCTGTGCTCCAGGCACCAAAAGGGGCTGAGGAGGCCAAGATGTCACAGTCTTCAGAGGGGCTGTGTGGGCCGGACTCAGAACCCCTCTGCTTTCTGGGAAGAACCAGGAGTGTGCTCTGGCCCTGTCTTTTATCCTGCCTCTCTCAGACTGTGTCCAGCCTGTGGAGTGGGGTCTAGCTCACTGCAGGGCTCCCTGCCAGCCCCTGCTGCCTCCCAACTAACCCCCTGATGGCTGTGGTCATGGGAGATGGACAGGACCATCTTCCCCAGCCTCCACCAGCCCTGGTCCCAGCAAAGAATCACCTTCCAGTTGTCACTTTACCCGTCTGAGTCAGATTCCTGGGGCTCCCATGGCAAAGTCACATATGTGCGTCTTGAAACAGCAGAGACATGTCTTCTCACTGTCTGAACCCCAGAAGTCCACAGCAGCATCTCAGCAGGGCCACACTGGCCTCCTCTGGGCTTCTGGTGTGTCTCTCTCTGTTGCTCCTTAGCAGCCTGGTCACTCTGGACTAGGACCCAACCCAGCTGAGCTGTGGCTCCTCGGGGGGCATGGGAGGATGGTTCCCTAGCAGCGAGGGCTCCAGGGAACCCTGAAGCCACTCCCCTTGGCAGTAGCTCTGCCGAGCCCATGGCCGCATGTCAGTCACTGCATGCCAGGACTTCAGGTCCCCCCGCCCCACCCGGCCCTTGTGGCAGCATCCCTGATGTTTGCCAGCCCACTTGCCCTCTGCCAATCTGCTTCTTCCTCTGTGAAGCAGAAAAACTGTTATCCTGAGCACCCACCAAGGCTGAAGACAAACCAGACACGGGACACACCAGCTGGGCAACCAGCCGAGTGGGACCCGGGATGTTGACGGCTCTTGGGGTAGTCCTAACCATCGGCTCGGCTTTGGGTTCCCCACCACCAAAAACCTGTCTCTACTGGCTACATCTTGGCAGGCAGACCTGGATGACCAGCATCCCTCAAAGCCCCAGGGCAGGAGCACCCTGGTAGCACCAGCTTGTAGGGACAGATGGCAGAGAGACACCCAGGAGCCACTTCCTGCTTCCTGCAGGTCCCTGCTGGTTTTTTCTAAAGTGTCAAAACACTGTACTTGCAGAGTGCCCTTTCTGTCCTGAGTCAGGCGTGCAGACCGGAGAAGCTCTCCTCCCCTGACCGCCTCCCAGCACCAGGCCAGTCTGGGCAGGTCGCCCACTGGCTTCCTGCAGCCGCCAGTGTTGAGGTCACCACAGAGCCACAGCGTGCCCTCCTGTCTGTTGTGTCTCCAGGGCTGGCCCTGCTGGCCTCCTACCACAATCCCTCACACGGGCTCTGCCTCTAGTTTCTTATCCCCAGGGTACGTGGCTGGACGGGTGCATCCCTGGCTACCTCCATCCTCGGGGGTGGACGGGCACACCATTGATTGCAGCCCGGGAAAACTTGACTTCTGGTGGTGTCAATTTGAGACGTCCTTTTCCAGCCTCCACTCCAGTCGGGGCCAAGGAGAGAAGTCTCACTGCGGTAAGGAGGGAAGCGATGTGGATAAAACCCAGAAAAGCGAGCTTCAGTCTGGGAGATCCAAGGTGGCAGCAAGTGTGAACTGGGGGCCAGGCCCTGCCGTGCATATGGAGCTGCGGGTGGAAAGCAGGCAGGCTGGGCAGCTGTGGGGCCGCTGGGTGAGTGGGTGACCTTACACTTAGAGGCTGCAGAGTCCCCAGAGCCAACCCAACCCCACTGCAATGCCTTAGGTGATGGCGCATCCCCAGTGCTGACCTCAGAAGGGGCCCCTTTGCCTCCCAGTTTCTGGGCTGTTCAGCCCCAGGAGAACGCAGACAGGGGTCTTCCCTCCCCTAAAGAGCCTTTGAGCTCATGATTCACCTGGACATGAGCCTTGTATCTGTCAGATGCAGACTGAATCTGAAGAAATGATACAATGCCACGATACCTCACCAGGCAGATGCTCCACTTACTTCGCGTCAGCCACTGCCTCCGCAGGACAGTCTGTGAGGTAGGAATCGTTATCTACACTCTCCAGACTAGGACGTGGACATCTGGAAGGCCCAAGGCAGCCGACTGGTATCTCTGAGGTGTTGGCTCTGCCAGAGGTGGGTGGGATTGGGGCTACCTGAAGCCATAGCCCAGCTGTGGTGCTTGGGGTGGCACTAGCTTGACTGTCTCAGTGCCAGCTCTGCCCCGTCCTCCAAGCTGTGGGAATACAGATGCAGGGGATGGCCTGCCACTGTGGGCGGGTCAATGCACACCCAGCACCAGCAGCAGCACTTCAGGGGCTGTGCCAGGAGGAGCCTCATCGGGGTCCTAACTGCCAGCACCTGTCCCTCTGCACCTCCCCCTGGGCAGACCCTGTCTTCTCCACAGATGAGACCTCTAAAACCCGCTCCCTATGGCTATTGAGATGATCCAACCGGGAAAGGGGAAAGTATTTTGAAAAGTTTTATGCAGTATACAAAGGCAGCCATCTTAAAGTAGGTGTCTTCGAGGATGTGCTCACTAAAAACAAAGGACCTGAGGCCAGAACCCACAGTTCATTGCAGCGAGGAGACCAGGAGCTGGACCCAGAGTTGGCCCACGTGGGCTCCCGCCTCTGGAAAGGCATTTCAAGTGGCTCATGTTAAGGGCCTTTCTGGCTCTTTGGCTCAAAGTCCCTGGCATTTTAGACTTAAAGATGGGGCCGTGGCTGGGCAGCTGTTGAAGCAGGAGATCTGTGCGTGTTGCAGGGGATGGAGATGGTCACTGTGTTCTGACTCATCTGCTCTCTTTCACTCTGGCCCTGTATCCAAACACAATGCAGCCTCACTGGGGACACAGTCTATAGAAAAGCCTTTTAGTCTGAAGCTCCTGGGGTCGCATGGCCATTAGATGAAGAAGTGTTATGTGGAGCTTATCTGAATATAGATTAATATTAAGATTTTTTAAAAAGAACAGGCTAACCCTTGTTAAGGGGATAATTCGGATCAAAACAGGGTATAGACAGACATCACCATTGGTGCATAAGACATCACTGAGGGTCCTCACTTGGTGGCCCTGGGAACAAAAATCAGACAATCCTCCAGCCCTCCGTCAGTTTCCAGAAGAGGAAACTGAGGTCCCAGGGTTCCATTGAGCACCTTATGCCTGCTTGCCTCTCCTACTTTTGTTTTTTTTTTAAGACAGAGTCTTACTATGTTACCCTTGTCAGAGTTCTGTGGTAATATGGCTCACAGCAGCCTCAAACTCCTGGACTCAAGCAATCCTCTTGCCTCAACTTCCCGAGTAGGTGGGACTACAGGTACCCACCACAATGCCCGGCTATTCTTTTAGAGATGAGGTCTTGATCTTGCTCAGGTTGGTTTCAAACTCCTGAGCTCAAGCAATTCTCCCCCACCCGGCCTCCCAGAGTGCGAAGATTACAGATATTAGCCACCATGCCCGGCTCCCATCTCTCCTACTGTTACTGATTTCACCCATCCATGACTTTGTGCTGATTCCTATCTCAAACTTCCAGTTAGGAAGACAAACCCTACCACAGGGCACAATGAGGGGAGGACAAGGGTCCAGGCAACATGGAGCGTGTGCCAGCATGATGGATGCTCCAAGAACGGGGGGTGGTGGTGGAGGCAGCTCTGTGGACACGTGACCTTTCCAAGGGCTGGGGGATGGGCAGGGATTAGTACGGAGGACCCCTGGCTGCACCTGTGGTCCTGACTGCCTGCTGGGGTCCCTCACAGGAACATGGACACTGTAGAGGTGTGTCCACTCCCACCTGACCCCCAGCCCACCACCTACGTCACTCCCATGAACCCAGTGGTGGCAGAAGCCTCAGTGGTTCTCCCAACCAGGCAACTGGCTGCTGCTCTTCTTGGTGATTTCCAAACCCAAAACTCAGTCTGTAGCTGAGTCTGAGAGAAGCCTCAGGGATCATCCCATTGATTGGTGTTTCCTGAGCTCTCCCTGTTTAACAGAGGGCCCCACTACCTTGTGGGCCAGGGCAGCACAGCAGGAAGGCAAAACTCAAGGCCAGGGGGAAATGAGCTGCCCTGACCACACACACAGGAAAGTAACCATTTCCCCCATTTTACTGTGAAGAAACCAAGGTCTGAGAGGGCAAATCATTTCTGTAGGATCATGGCTAGCAAGGCTTGGAGCCAGTATTTAAATCCAGGCCCCCTGAAGGCAAAGCCTGCCAACCCTGACTGTTATGCTGCAGTCAGCCTTCCCTCAGGGGTGCCGCTGCCTCTGGGTAAGAGAGTCCAGCTGTGGTGGCCTTCTCCTTCCAGACACAGCAGGCCTTCTGCATGCAGAGGGAGCTCCCAGGGCAAAGCCAGGGGCCACACATGAGTGTGGAGGGCTTGCTGCCCAGGGCTGAGGGCCACAGGATACTCAGAGAGCACCTGCCTAGCCTGAGATCAGGGAAGGATGCCCCCAGGAAAGGACACTTGGGTCAGGTCTTTGAAGAGCTTCCTAGGGTGACCTGAGTCTGGGACAGGGGCAGTTCAGCAGGCAGCAGCTTATGGGGGGACTGGAAGGAGATACAGGACCTGGCCTACAGAAGGACGTTGAGAAATTCATCCCAGGTTGGGGCCAGAGAGGCAGGACAGGTGGCCAGGGAGTTTGCTTGGAGAAAGCAGAAAGAGGGCCTCCAAAGCCTTGTTAAAAACTGGGAAAGATGACTTATCTGCAGATAAGTTAATAATCAGGTTGCAAGAGTCAGTCATGTGTCCAAAGGGAAAGAGGTGGCCTGATAAAATGGCAATTGGCAGGGAGTATCCAGGGTGTGTGCAGCGTGCAGGAAAAACCAGGTGATGTGCGGGACTCCTGGGCTGGTAACCACCCTCCCCGTGACCTGAGAGCTGGAGACAGAGTGGTCACCTGAACCTAGAGAGGGACAACATGCAAATAGGCAGGTGCCACCACAAGGACCCTAAAGGCCAGGAGCAGTGGGAATAACCCCACTTCACTGCCTCAGTCCAGTGCAGGTGGGAGGTGAAGGTCAAGGGCATCCCTTGGTTATGTACAGTGGCCGGCCTCCTGGGCACAAATCAGGTGAGGGGCAGGGGATGGAAGAAGCTGGGGAAGTGACTCTGCCCAGAGGCTTTCACCTCCACCTTGGGGTGTGGGCAGCCCTTGCCTCTTACAATGCCTTGGTCTCCATTTTGCAAATGGAGATAAATCCTGGCAGCCACCGCTGGCTCTGAGAACAACTTCTCAGTAAAAACAATTCTTCAGGGATGTATTCGAGGAGAAGAAACAACACGGGGCCCTGGGGAGGGGCCTCGGCCTGCCGCACCTCTCTCCTCGTAGGCCTTCCCTGCCGATGGTCACTGCCTTCATCCCATGCACTGCCCCTCGTGGGGGCAAGCTCCTATAGGATCCTGGATCCAGCCCCGTGGGCGACTGGGGCCCAGGACCACACAGTGTGCACCACCAGCCTGAAAGACACAGGAGACACGTCCACCCTCTCCCTTCTTCAAAGGAGTGCGTGCGTAAAGGGCCACATGCCAACCAGGCGGAAGGCGGCTGTGAGGGCAGCAGCCCAGTGCGTTTCTTCTCTTTACGCTGCAGAGTAGGAAGGGGACCTCTGCAGAAGCAACTTGGCTTAGAGCTCGGGAACCCACTCGCCCCGCGCACGTGGCCCTGGGCTCTGACTGGCTCTGTGATAGACAGCCAGGGGTCTATAGATAGATGGACAGACAGGTCCAACACATTTCTCACCAAAACCAGAACTCAACTTGGTGTACTATTTACTGAGGGTAATGGGAGTTTCTAATCACTGTTATTGACTAACGACATTTATATTCAAGCAAATTTGGCATTATTTCCTGAGAACAGCATATCTTTGTAAATCATGTATATCTGAGTTGGGGAAAATCATTAGCTGTAAAAACTCACAATATAGACTCTCTCAGGAAAATCAGAAAATGGAAAGCATGAAGCATATATCTTCCAATTTCATTAAAATTTGAGTAACAAGGTAGTGAGCTGACCTGCCACTGGCAGGCCTGACACCTTGCAGGCCATGTCCTGAGCTCAAAACCCAGGCTTCTTTGAAGGACTCAAGCCTGAGGAAGTTCGTAAAATGTCAAAGAGTTAGTTTCAATGCAGACAGCCTGGGATGCAGAATCAGTACTGCAGAGAAGCTGGAGCCGGTGCAGTTGGTGAAATAACCTATTGGTCAGCCTAGATGTAAACGTTTAATGAGCCTGAGTTTGAAGGGTGGTGACCTGAGAAAACTGGAAAGTCATTTGGAAACCTCAGTGTTCATATGAGACTAGGCAGTGAACCCATGGAATTAGAGAAGCCCAATTTTTAGGTGGGCCGAACACAATGACTGACATGCCAAGTCCTGGGCCAAGGGGCCCACTGCACCCCTAGGGCCGAAACGGCCCCTCTGCGGGTCTGCTCCCTGGGAAGGGAGTCCTGTTTCTGCAGCTCTGGGCAGGACAGCACAGTTAAGGGCCCAGTATGGAGAGTTGGGGGTGCCTGTGGTCTCGGGGGGAGCAGAGTTGAGGTGGGCCCCAGTCCACATGTGGGTCAGGGCCCTGACCAGCACCCTGCAGGGCCAGCCACGTGCATAATGTCCATCAAGGTTTAGACTAAGGGACCGAGGCTTGGTGCCCTTAGATTAGTGGTTAGGGCGCCAGCAACATGCAGTGGCACTGGTGGGTGAGAACCTGGCCACGACCTGCTAAACAACAATGACAATAACAAAAAAATAGCTGGGCATTGTGGCGAGCACCTGTAGTCCCAGCTACTAGGGAGGCTCAGGCAAGAGAATCACTTAAGCTCAAGAGTTTGAGGTTGCTGTGAGCTGTGACGCTTAGAGCTCAGAAACCTCAGACTATCTCCAAAAGAAAAAAAAAATAATAGACTGAGGGACCGAGAGGGAGTGCAATGCGGTTTGGAAAGTTAGCCCTCTTTCAAAGGGGTCTCAGAGTGGGAAATTAGAGCACTCTGTAATTCCACACGGGTTTTAGAATTTCCATCCTAAACATTGGAAAAGTGTGTACAAGTACAAAATGTCGGAAAAAAGAGCCATTTACCGCTGCTCAGGAAAAAGGATAAAAAATGTGCATTTTTTTTCACAAAGAGTGTAGGAGAGAAAAATAGCTGTGTGCTGCTTTAGGGACTGGGTTGGTCTGTGAAAGCCAGAAAAAATACTTTAAAATTCAATTTTAAATGACTGTTGCTTTCTCTGGCATCTCCATGTTGTGCCAACTGCTGAAGCAGCCCAGGGTGACATTTTCCTTGGATATCCACTAAATGGCCTTACCCAGAGGCTCAGCGTAGCCGGGAGGGAGAGAGGGCCTCCGCCTTACTCGCTCTCCGGCACCAAGCAGTGAGGACCGGTGCTTCCCCCATCCTGTGGGGTCTTTGGTGGCTGCGAGGGGAAAGCCATGTTGCACGCGCTGGGTTTGAGATGCCCTTGCAGACCTGCTTCTCGTCGTCAGATGCTCTCCACGTGCCCTGCAGATTGTTACAGCCCTGAGGATTTCTTCTCTGTGTCCATTTGCAGACAGAGTCCTGGGAGCCATCTGAAGGGCAGTGGCCGTCCTCTCGTCCCTCTGCGATGGAGTGTGCGCAGCAATCGATAACGGTGCGGCCTCTGGTCTCGTGTCGCCACTTTCTCCTTAAGCAGCACCAGGAATGAGATAAACAGGGAGAAGCTGGAAGGCAGCAGGAGGCGCCGGGCGTCTGGCAGGCCTGGCTCTGCACATACACGGTGGCTTGGCCCTCGGGAGGCTCGGCGGAGCTTGCTGGCAGTGCGGGTTGCCTTTCTGAAGTTGCTTTCTGGAAACAATAGCCCTGGGTTCCCTCTTCCTATGGCTGGGAACGGCGTTGTCTGGAAGAGGCCATGCTGCTTTCCACTGTGTGTGTTTGGCTCCAGTGAACGGGTGTATGAATGCCTGACATTCCCACACTGTAAAGCCCGTGTCTGGAGCGCTCATCTGTGGATGTGGACAAAGAGGACACGATCTCACAACTTTGCCAAGGACGGTGCCACGGTGACTTACCCAGCACTCATCTCCCTGCTCCCATTGCTCCTCCAAATGTGCTTCCAGATTGACAACATTCGACTGCAGCTTGACGCAAAATATGATCCCCTCTCAAGGATGGCTTAGTGATGCCAGGGTGCCAGCTCCTGATCAGCTGAGCGCGGCCTCGTGGGGTCGTCTGGGTGGAGCAGAAGCCCAGAACGGACCTGCACTGGGTGAGGCTTTTCCCAGACTTGTTAAGGCACAGATTTGCATTTCTGGCAGAAGAAAATTAAAATATAAGGTGCAGGGCTGTGGGAGGCCCGGCATGTCTGCGGGGCCTCAGGCAGGGCTCAGGGTCGGTGTGTATAGAGCTGCTGGGCTCACGCAGGGCTCAGGGTCAGTGTGTATAGGGCTGCTGGACTCAGGCAGGGCTCAGGGTTGGTGTGCATAGGGCTGCTGGGCTTGGGTGAGCAGGAGGAAAGCAGAGGGAGCGTTTGATCAGGGGAAAGATAACATCATGTCTCTGTGTTAGGAGCACAATTCTGCCAAGAATATTTGGAAGGGTGGAGGTGGAGAGCACCTCCTGTAGCAGTCCCGAGGAGGGACAGCAGGGACCAGGAGAGTGTAGAGGAGGCTGTAGGCCAGATACCAGGCCTGAGGAAAGAGAGCAGGCAGCAGTGAAGACCCCATGCTGGTGGGGCTCAGGAGGCTGAGGGAGGCCTTGACCACGCTGCACATTTGCTGGGTTAGATTGTTTCCTGTGGGACAGGCTGCCGGGGGGGGGGTGGGGGGTGGGTATCATACCTATTTGACAGACGCGGCAACTGAGGCCTAGACAGCTTTAGTGACTTTCCCATGATCGTGCAGCTGGCAAGAACCAGGTCTGCTCCAAGTCCAGTGCTTTTCTGACTATTTGGTGTCTGCTTCCCAGAACCCCCAAACGGCAGGTGCAGGGAAATGTGCTCACTCGCTCCCTTTGGGACCACCTTCCTCTGCCTCCTCTTAGCCAAGGACACTCTTTCTGCCTCTGTGGGGCTGCTTGGATGGCTGGCACTGCCTGACGCTCTCGAGACTGCTGCTGCAGCATCTTGGGCCCTAGAGGTCCCAGCACACACACTGCTTGGCTGACAAATGGCAGGTGCCCTTGAGCTTGACTAAAAGGATGAAAACTCGATGTGTTTCCGTTGGTCATCTTGGGCTGCCGGAAGCTCCGATTGATGTTGACTGTGAAAATTAGAGAGAACTACTGTCTCTTTATTAGATGAATGATTTCATTTCAAATATGAAAACCCACTTGGGAGATAGTTTCATGGTTTTTTTCCCTTTTTTTTCAGAAATACGGTCTCACACTGTCACCCAGGCTGGAGTGCATCATCATAGCTCACAGCAACCTCAAACTCCTGGGCTCAAGTGATCCTCCTGCCTCAGCCTCCCAAGTAGCTGGGACTATAGGTGCCTCCCACCACACCTGGCTATTTTTTACTTTTTTTTAGAGATGGAGGTCTCACTGTGTTGTCCAGGCTGCTCTCAAACCCCTGGCCTCAAGTGACCCTTCTGCCTCAGTCTCCCAGAGTGCTCGGATTCAGGTGTGAGCCACCATGCCCAGTCGGCAGGATTGCCTCATCCCCTGTGCTCCTGAACTCCTGTTTCCTTGTTAGCTCGTAAGCAGCATTTCAGCACCCAACGGCAGTCTGCTGACACAGCCTGGGCTGTTACTCAGGATGGCTGGAACCTTCCTAAATGGTTTACTTGCTGTTCTGCATTCCCACAGTACCTCAAGACATAACAGTAGCTCAGTAAATTCCTGCATGGGTCTCACCTGAGGCAGGAGCAGCGGGAGGGCCGAAGGAGGTGAAGCGGAACCACCTGGGCGCCCCTCTCAGCCGGTACCGCTTCCCTCTGTGCTTGCTGCTGTTGAAGACCACAGAGGGTCTTGGCTGAGGACTGCACGGGAGGAGCAGGCATGGTGACCACGAGTGAAATTGGACTGAGAAATATACGGTGGCTGCACCCCCCTAGACAGAGGCGGCAGTGGGAGTTTTCTCCTGAGGACCACACAGCCCCTGCGAGCCAGGTGTACACGTTTAGCTCTCCGTATTTCCTTGCTCAAAGTCTTTTCTTTTGAGGCTTGAGATTGTCCTTGGGCGAAGCTGCTACACCATGGAAATCAGGGTGGTCCCGCAGCCCGTGAGCAGCCCTTGGCCCGCACACCCTGCTTAGCCTCTGTGTCCAGTGGCGAAGGGACTGTGTGTTGCTTTAGGGACTGGGTTGGTCTTTGAAAGCCAGAAAAAATAATTTAAAATTCAATTTTAAATGGACGTCCTGGAGGGGGATGGAGCCATCTGGGCACAGGGGATCGAACGTGGGGTTGGGGTCTGTGCTTCTAACTCTTGACACCTGACCAGGCCTTAGTCCAAATTTAAGCAGAAAATCTCAGTCTGCACAGCCCCAAACCAGCCGTCTCCTTAGCCCCGACCTCGCCTGTAGCCTGGCTCAGAATCTCATAAGACTCTCACGGGATGATGGTAATAATAGGTAACGTTTACCTCTAAATACGTGCCAGGCACTGCGCAAAGAACTTCGTATGTAAAAATTATTCGATTCTCTCAAAAAACCCAGGAGGTAACAGTGTTTTAAATGTAAAGAAACAACATTATGAATTGAATTGTGGGTCCCCCAAAGATAGTGAAATCCCTGACCCCAAGGACCTTAGAAAGTGAAGTAATACGAAGGTGTGAGTAGAGGAGATGGGCCGTGCTGGAGTAGGTGGGCTCTGACCAGAGGAGACTCAGTCACACACGGCAAGAAGGCGTGTGGAGAAGGTGGCAGGGACCGGAGCCCGGGGACACGGAGCTGCCGGCAGCACCAGAAGCTGGAGGGAGGCCTGGGACAGTGTGAGAATACATTTCCATTGTTCTGAGCCGCCCGCCGGGTTTGCGGCACTCTGTCGTGGCACCCTAGAGGACCTGCGCACTGTGCTCCAGAGGAGTTAGGGGGTGATGACCCATCCACAGAGGCTGGCAGGGAGGCCAGGGTCAGCCTTCTGCCATCTTCTGAGCCTGAGGAAACAGGGAACTATACATGGGAGGCCCTGGAGGACACTTGAGTCACTAGGGCAGCCCTCATTGTGCGGATGAAGGCACCAAGGCCCAGGGGAGGTAGGGATGCCAGCATCCTGTGACTGGTGGACCCAGGGCCAGCCTAGCACTCTAGCCTCCAGACTCAGCCTCCAGTGCTCACTTGGCCCCCTGCAGCCCTGCCTTTAGGTCTCTCTGGCTATAGGATCCTGTCCATTTGTACGGGCTGGAGCAGCTGTGCTAGCAACACACACAGCCCCATTGTCACCTGCTTCTGCCTCTGTTTCCACCACCTATCAGCCTCAGTTGCCGGCCCATCTCTTGAACTGTTCGGCTTCTTTAAAATAACATCCAAGGGCTCTAAGTTTTCCAAGGAGAGGTAAACAGAATTTTTCCTCCATGATGCAGATGTCTGCATGACTCTGTGCTTCTGATCCTCTCTGCTTCTACTTAACCCCTGACAATTTCTCTTGAAGTAGCAGGGCTTGGTAGCAGTTCTGGTAACCAGGCTAAGAGGGCAGGTGGCAGGTGAGGTGGCAAACTCTAAGGGAGGAAGTTGGAGGGAAGCGCCTGGCGGCCGCCTCCCCCTCCCTCTGCAGTGTCCCCATCCTGCACCACTCTTCCCCACTCTAGCACTGACATCACTGTCCCTTAGGCTGTGCGCTGCCCTTCCCCACTGATTGGGGCACTGGGACCTGTCTTTGTATTCTCAGAGCCCACAGTGGAGCACTCAGTCTGGAGCCAGCTGCCTAGCCCGATCCCAGGTCCTTAGACCAGCGGTTCTCAACCTGGGGGTTGCAG